>CAUYQG010067368.1:0-44829 GCA_963574415.1 Tarsius wallacei | reverse complement strand
CAATAAATCAAAAAATTAGCCGGGCGTGGTGGCGCGCGCCTGTAGTTCCAGCTACTTGGAAGGCTGAGGCGGAAGGATCGCCGGAGCCCAGCAGGTCGAGGCTGCGGTGGCCGGGAGCGGCCACTGCACTCCAGTCTGGGCGACGGATTGAGACTCCAACTCAAAAAAAAAAGGAGAGAGTAATAAAATACACTTTAAAAAATATAATGGAGAAAAACAACCAAGTAATAAATTCCCTTTTCCAAAAAAATATATATATTAAAATTGGTAAAGTCCTGGTGTGACAGGAGTATGTCTTCACATGTGTGCTTGTACTCATGTGTGGGTACACACATATGTGTGAGAGAAAGAATGCACAAATGTCAAAACAGAGTGAAATCACTAGAGATCCTACCGTTTTTCTAAACATCACAATAAAATATAGCAAAACATTTTGTTAATAAATTTGAAAATTTAGATGAAGTGGAAAAGCCCTGAAAAAGCTTCTGAGCGGACACAAAAAGAAATAGAAAATCTGAATCACTGTTTTAAAAATTTTATCTGTAAGCAGATATTTTTTCCAAAATGAATTCTAACAAATATTTATAGAAAATTAACACTGAATCTGCACAACTATTACAAAAAAATAGCCAAAAAACCTTCTTCCTATTTGTCTTGAGTCCAGCATAATCTTAAAATCAAAACCATCAATTATACTATAAGAAAGAAAGTTTACAGGGAAGTTTACAGTAACATAAATAAAATAATCATATATAGAACATTAACAAAAATAATTCAGTGATATGCTAACAAAGATAATAATCATGATAAATTTGGGTTCATTTCAAAAATACAAAGATGATTTAACATTTGAAAATTAAACAGGAGAATTCATCAGATGATGAGATAAAGGAGAAAAGTCATATTAGCATCTTAATATATGCAGAAAAAAATGCTCTGTTAAGAAAAATTGCCAGCTGGGCACGGTGGCTCAAACCTGTAATCCCAGCACTTTGGGAGGTCAAGGAGAGAGGATTTCCTGAGACCAGGGGTTGGAGACCAATCTGGGCAACTTGGTGAGACCTCGTCTCCACGATAAATCAAAAAATTAGCCAGATATGATGGCACACACCTGCAGTTCCAGCTACTTGGATCTGACCCCGGCAGATCGAGGCTGCGGTGGCCGTGAGCATGCCACCGCACTCCAGACCAGGTGACAGAGTGAGACTCCAACTAAAAAAAATAAAAAAGAAAAATTACCTATGTGCTGTGGCTTGAATGTTGTCCCCTTCAAAATTTATGTTGAAATTTAAGCCCCAGTGTAATGGTATTAAGAGATGTGTCTTTTAAGAGGTGATTGAATCCTGAGGACTTTCCTCTCATAAATGAATTAAACTATTCCTAGATTAATGGATTGAGGGGTTGATAAATTAATGGATTATCTGTGAAGTAGATTAGTTATCATGAGAGTGGGTCTGTTGTAAAAGCCAGTTTGGCTTGCTTTTGCCCTCTTACCATGTGATTCCCTGTGTCCTCTTGGGACTGTGCAGAACTTCATCAGCGAGTGGACCCTTGATAGATATGGCCACTTGATCTTGAAATTCTCAAATTCCAGACCTGCAAGAGATGACTTTTGTTTCTTTATAAATTAGTCAGTCTCAGGTATTTAGTTATATCTCCAGAAAACTAGAAAAAAAGACTATAAGTGCCAAATTTTGTCAAGGATATGTTGGAATGGCAACATTCATGCACTGAATGAGGGTGAATTGGCATCACCACTTTGGAAAGCACCATGATGTTTCTATTAAATTTGAACAATCATACTCTATCTGATAAAGTTTATCCACAAAGGTCCTTGGGTAAACTTTATATTAATAGTAAAATGTTTAAATTTTTACCTTTGAGATTGGAAATGAAAAAAAAAAAGGCCAATATCACCTATTTTTTCCACCTATATTATCCAAGTTTTTCCATTTAGTTTTATAAAACTATACTTATTTATAGCTATATGATAGTATTAATAGAAATTTGCAAAACACTCTACAGAAAAATGTACAAAAAAACTAACTATTGATTAAAGCTTATATTGCTGAATATAAGTTCATTGAACAAAATTTAATTGATTTTCCATATACTGGCCATAAGCAAATAGAAAAATTTAGTTCAAAAAATGGAACATTTACAAAAGTACCACAACTATCAAATACATAGAAATAGCTCTAAGGAAAGATGCAAAAAAGATCCTATATGCAAATAGAAGACAATCTTGAAAGGAATTAACAAACATGTACATAAATGGAAATAATATCCATCCTATGAACTAACTTAATATTATAACAATACCACTTATTCACAAATTGATTTAAAGATTTTATGTGATTGTGATAAATATCTTAGTTTTTCTCACAGTTTTGTTTGTATATGTGTGTGTATGTATAAAACTTGGTAAATAATTTAAAAATATATATCAAAATTCAAAGTACCCAGAGTGAGACATTTCTGAAGAAAAAAGACCTTGTGGAAAAACTTTTTCAACAAGATATCAAAATTTACAGTAATATTATACTAAGAAAATAGTGTAGCTATTGGTGCATTTTAAATTAAATAGAAAAATAAAACAGAATGATTAGCTCAGAAAAAAATTAAAGATATAAATTTGTTCTAAATTTATTACAATAGTAGCATTACAAAGCTTTTGGGATTTCAGGGTCCTGGGCAAATTGAATATCTATATTTTAATAGATGAATTTTGGTCTCACTTCACATAAAAATTAATATGAAGTAGATTGAAGATCTAAATGTGAAAAGTAAAATAAAACTTTTAGAAAGTAGTAAAGAACAATAACTATATGCTGCAGAATAGAAAAAGATTTCTAAACCAGGTGACAAAAGTACTACCCATGAAGGAAAAGATGATAGCCTCTATTAAAAGTAGTAATTGCTGTTTATTAAGGTACATCATTAAACCAATGAAAAAGTAAGAGACTTAGTGGGGGATACTATTTGCAACATATACAATTACCAGTTAATAAGAAGGCAGACAATCCAAAAAATGGGAAGTTTCAAACAGAAACTTCATTTAAAAAAAGTCAAATTGCCTATGAAGATACGAAAAGTGTTCAAACTCATTATTAATTAAGATCACAATGAAATACTGCTTACAAATTCAAGCAGAATGGCTAAAATGATGAAAGACAGATAACTGCAAGTGCTGTTGAGTATGTGCTGGTGAGCTTGCGGGAATGTAAATTGGTACAAATACTTTGGAAAACTCTTTGGCAATATCTACTGAAGATAAACATGAAAATACAAAAGAAGATCAGTTGTTCTAGTTTGCTAGGACTTAAGTGTTTCCCAGGACTCAGGACTAAGAATACTATGGCGGGGATGGTTAGTCATTCTATGAATACCTTGGGAACGTAGCAATTCTACTTGGTTAGAATACTTCTAACAAAAATGGGTACATATTCATGAAGAAACATGTACAATATGTTCAAAACATTGCTATTAAATCATATCTTCAAACTAATAACATTCTAAATTTCATCAACAATAGAATGCATTAATAAATTGTGGTATCTTTATATAATACAATACTATAGAACAGCAGTCTCCAACCTTTTTGGCATCAGGGACCATTTTTTCCATAGACCAGGGCTGGGGGGATGGTTCTGGGATGATTCAAGTGCATGACATGTATTGTGCACTTTATTTCTATTATTACTACATTGTAATATATAATTAAATAATTATATAACTCACCATAAAAACAAAGAGGCACAGAAGAAAGTGGTAAATAAAATAATGGGTAGGCCATGCATAGAATAAAATAAGTGTCAAATTCTGACTTAACGCCTGCCACCAGATGCAGCTGTACAATTGAAGTACAACAGCTCACTTGCTACTCACTGATAGGGTTTTGAGATGAGTCTGCAAGCAATTGATTTATTATGATTTATTATGGTGTCTGTGCAGTCAAAACTCACTGTTAACGTTAATCTATAGCAGCAGTTGCTTCCCAGGGCCTAGCATCACCACCTCAATTGCACCTCAGATCATCAGGCTTTAGATTCTTATAAGGAGCATGCAATCTAGATCCCTTGCATGAGCAGTTCACAATAGAATTCGCGCTCCTTTGAGAATCTAATGCCATCACTGATCTGACAGGAGACAGAGCTAAGGCGATAATGCGAGCAACAGGGAGTAGCTATAAATACAGATGATGCTTCATTCATTCACCCACTGCTCACTTCCTGCTGCATGGTCCAGTTCCTAACAGGTACTGGTTCATGACCCAGGTATTGGGAACCCATGCTATAGAACAATGGGAAAAAAATGAGATGCAACCAAGTACAACTAAATGAGTAAGTGGCATACATTTAATATTAAGTAAATAAAATCAGAAAAAAGAGACAAACTAGTTCACAGGGTGTGTTTCCATTTATATATTTCAAAACTAGGTAAAAAATAACATATGATGTTAGAAATCAGAAGAGTGATTAACTTTGGAGAGGAGGTAGGGGGTGGGAACAGATTGTGGGTCTCTGGGTTGAGACTATTGATCTATTTTTGATGTGGTTGCTGGATCATTAATGTGTTTATTTTAAAATCAGAAGACATATAGGTAAACACTGAGCAAGTTTCTGTACACTAATAATTTGCATACTTTATTATATATAATACATTAATTAAAAGTTTACTTAAAAATAAAATATATATTTTATAATATACATAAAATTAAAATTTGCTTATAGTGTGTTAATTACCAATATTTTTATTTAAGGTACATCTAACTGTACATTCAGGAAACATTTCCAAATTACCAAGGAGTTTAATAAAAGCATAGGGCATTTAGCATTAAAGTATCCAGCAGGCTTAAGAGTATACCATTTTAAGAAGCAAAGGAACACTCAGAGAACAGTACTGGAAAAAGTTAACTGAAAATCCAGTTAATGTAATTGCATGGCATAGTAGTTTAAAAGCATGGGTTCTGAAACCAGACTACCTGGGTTTTTTACTCTGCTCTACAAGTTTTTTACTCTGTATGGCATTTGAAAAGTTATGTAAGTTTTCTGTGCCTCAGATTTCTCATCTTCAAAATGGGAAGGAAAATATCAATTACAGCAATGTTGTGAGAATTACATTTAAATGAACTTAGATTACTTTTGGGACAAATGTTAGCTATTCATATTGTTTGTTGTAGTTATTATCTGCTATATATGTCTGGCATGTTTATTTAATTTTACCAACCATTTTGGGGGGTACCCATTGCCATTCCCATTATAGTAAAAGAGAAACTGAGGCTTAGGATGAAACAGAAACTTGCTCAGTGTTTCAGTCAAAGTCTTCTGACTTCTCTGGTCTGGTACACATTCTGGCATCCTGTCGTCCTTGGTGTTCCTGGATAAGATTTCAGGCCTTGCTAGATGCGGTGGCTCAAGCCTGCAAGCCCAGCATTTTGTGAGGCTGAGGTGAGAGGATTACCTAAGCCCAGGTGTCCAAGACCATCCTGGGCAACTTGACACGACCTCATCTCTACAATACATCAAAAAATTAGCTCGATGTGGTAACAGTCGCCTGTGGTTTCAGCTACTTGGAAGGCTGAGGTGGAAGGATTGCCTAAACCCAGCAAGTGGAGGCTGCAGTGGCCATGAGCATGCCACAGCACTCCAGCCTGGGTGACAGAGTGAGACTCCAATTAAAAAAAAAAAATTTCAGGCCTGGGCTCTCGTATTTTCCTTTGCAGATGAAGACTTAATTAGGTATATCTGATGAAAGCTTACAGAGATTATTAGGGGATTTTGTGCAAATAGCCTAAAGAAACTTTTACAAGTGACTGTATAATTAGAACTACCATCACAAGGATAACTTTAATTTATGAGGTCATAATAGACAATCAAATTTTATTTTTTAATAATTTTATTTAAGGATATATATGTTAGGTTATGAGTGAGAAAGTGATATTCTTAGTGGATTTCCATTGTGCAGTCTAATGATAAAATCACATGGTTTTTTAGGTTTAGTGATTTTTTTCTTCTCTTTGAGCTTGCACAGCATTTAATTGGCACTTAACCTAATATAGAATGTATCAAAAATTAAGTAGGCATTAATTAGGAACACAAAATGTGAACTAGCCTTAAAAAGTTAATTATCAAATTGGTATAGCTATCTGTCAGTAGAATACCATAAGCATCCTGTTAAAGCAGTTTCTTTTTTTTAAATGTAATATGTTTCTTAGGATGTGATTACACATACAATATATCATTGCAATTTTGAGTTAATTGCATAGTAGCTAGATTAACTTTTACATCATTACACTTTAATCAGTGTTTTTCATGATTAACGTTCATTTATATTTAAGCTTCCAAGTATTTTTCCCATTGTCTCTGCTCCTCTTTTCTTACGCCATGTGTTGACTTAACATATCATTGCATTAAAGTTCTCTGAGGACAAACTTTGGTATTTTCTCACTTTAGATATCATGAAAATGCTCATATGAAACTATGATAGTGATAGTGTCTCTACCTCAGTGTAGTACTAATGACTGCAATTATCTTAATATACAGAAAAGAAAGGACAGATATTAGCTGGGGAAATCCCATAGCAAATAAAGAAAGTAGTTAATTCTGTACTCTAGAGTCTAGATCATTTTGACTTTACTTCTATTCTAACTACAACTTTCAGAGGAAAAGAAGATAAAATTGATTTTTTCTTTCCTATATGTGACTTGAACAGCATGAAACACATCAGGATCTTTGAAAAAAAATCACACTTTCTTATTAGTATATTACAGCTAATAAATTTGACAATAAGTTGAAAAAAAATATCCCTTTCAATTATATTTTCCAAAGAATACCCTTACTAATCAGAGCTAACTATTGAGAGTTGTGTTTTTTCTTTTTAAAAAATTGAGTCTTATTAATAAAAAGATCTGTAAAATAATCTTATATAACATATATGATATATACAGTCTGATAAAACAAAGGCCTGGGTATATCACAATTACCTTTAAATGGTGAAGCCCCCCACTCCATCCCCCAGTGTTGCTACTTTCATCCAATGTTTTAGTATTATTTGGAGGTTTGAACTTTTTTTTTAACCCAAGATAGTATTAGTGTTGCACTGTACCATTAATGTTTGGTGATACTCTTGACCCTTGAACAATGTGAGAATTAGGTGTACCAAGTCTATGTTCAGTAAAAAATCTGCATATAATTTTTGACTCCTCCAAAACTTAATAGCCTATTGTTGACCATAAGACTTACTGATAGCATAAACAGTTGATTAGCACCAGCTTTTATGTTCTATATTATAATGAAACTGACAATTAAGTCCACAAACCCATCCTAGAAAAAGTACTGCATACCTCATTGCTGAACATCACTATGGTCACCTTCAGAGTACTACTCTGGGGAAAGTTATGCACTGATACCACCTGTCACAGCAATTTTGGAACTATTTTTCTGGAATGGCCATTAGAGCTGTCACTGTATTACCTCTGATGTCTTGAATGTCATCAAAATGTCTTTCTTTCAATATTTCCTTTAAAGAAAAAAGTCACTGGGAGCTAGATTAGGTGAGTAAGGTGGGTGTTCCAATACAGTTATATGTTTGCTGGCTACAAGCTCCTTCACAGACAGTGCTATGTGAGCTGGTGCATTGTCACGAGGCAATTTTTTTGCACATACCTTTCTCATGTCAAGATCTCAGTTAAGATTTTCCTGTTCCTCTCTTGATGTTTATTTGGTCTGCTATACTTCTCACAGTCAGCTGATAATTTTGATGCACAATTCAATGAATTGATGGATTTTTGCAATGTTTTTTGTCAGTTCAGCTCATTACTGGTCATCCTGACCTCTTTTCATCAGTGATGCTTTCTCTCCCCTTGGAAAAACATTTAATCCATGTGTACACTGCCATTTTCTTCATGGCATTAACCCCATAACCTTGGACTAACATGTCCCTGATTTCACTTCCACTCTTGCCAAGTTTTACAAGAAATTTAATGTTTGTGCATTGCTTTGATTCAAACTTCAACACATTCTCATGATGACACACAAAAACATTTAGCAACGATAATGAATGCCAGTCAGTAAAACATTGCCATGCATTGACACCAACACAGCTGCAAGACATTGCTATATCAAGGTATGAAACCTTACCAAGTTGCTTGTACGGTGCTGCCAACGTAAGCTCACAGTGGCAAGTTTGTGAACTTAATTGTCAGAACTTATATATTGTATTCTTAGAATAAATTGAGCCACGGGGGGAGAAATATTATTAAGAAAATTATAAGTGAAAATATATTTACTATTCATTAATTGGAAGAGGGTTATAATAAAAGTCTTCATCCTCATTGTCTTCATGTTAAATAGGCTGAGGAGGAGGAAGAAGAGGGGCTGGTCTTGCTGTCTCAGGGGTGGTAGAAGTAGAAGACAATCCCAATATAAGTGGATCTGTTGCAGTTCAAACCCATTTTTTTCTAGGGTCAATTATGCTTGTTTAGATTTACTCACACTTTCACTACTTTATTTTAGTCTTCATTTCTTCTTACATCTCAGACCACCCATCATTTTCTTCTGCTTTTAGAAATTCCTTTAGATAGGATCTTTTAGTGATTGCCTAAAAAGTATTTTTATTATGATATTATTCTTAAAAGTTATTTTTCATAGGGATAGAATTCATGGTTGACAGTTACATCTTTATAACCCATTGACTTTTTTTTTTTATCATCTCTGGCATTCACTGGTGCTGGTGAAAATTCAGTTGTTTGTTTAATTATTGCTCATTGGAAAATGATCTGTCTTTTTGATGTTTGTTTTTAAGAACTTCTCTTTCTCTTTGGCCTTCTAAAATTATGTGACATTTGAAGACCCACCAATTTTTTTGGATGGTTCCTCTCCAATTATTTCAATTCCTGAAGCTTGTTCTCTAGGAAATTTTGTAGGAAGCTCAGTTTCCTACAAACTTTGTAGGAAGTTAACTTTGGTGCATAAATAGTGTCCAAATAGCTTATAAGATATTATTTCTGGGTGTGGCTGTGAGGGTGTCTTGAGAAGAGAATTGGTAGGCTAAGTAAAGAAGAGCCACACTCATCAATGTGGAAAGGCATCATCCAATCTTTTGAGGGCCAAAGTAGAACTAAAAAGCTAAGAAAGGAATAAATCTCTCTTTCTCTCTCTCTCTCTCTCTCTCTCTCTCTCTCTCTCTCTCTGCTATTGGTTTTTTTTCTTTGGAGAACTCTAACTAATACTAATACAGAAAGGCACAAGGAGCACAATTTCATGAGTTCTTGAACACTCAACACTCATAGAAGTTTGTCTATGGCCTTTAGAATTGAAGATCATATTGACTGGATATAAAATCATAGCTCACATTTTCCTTTCTTGAGTAACTTAAATTAGTACTCCTGTGACACTGTATAAAAAAGTATGGCATATAATTTTGATTGTTTTATAAGTGACTCAGTCCTCATTTTGTCTAAGTGCATACATACACCAATATGTATGTCTGTATATATATTTCTTATTTTTTCTGTCAAGTCCAATAATTTTCTGGACTGCATGCTGATATTGGTTATTTTGTGTCAGTTTTTCAAGGTACAGAATGCACATTTCAATATGTATCTTTAGGTTGTTTTTATGGCAGAAAAATTTTTGTGACTCATGCTTTTTAGTTTGTGCTTGATTCTATTGCTTTGATTTTCTTTTTCAGGAACATTTATTATACATATATTGGTTTTTTGTTTGTTGGTTGGTGTTTGTTTATGTTCTATCTCTATCACTTTCTGCAAAAATCCTTTTCAACTTATAAAAATGTTCTTCCTATCTTCTGCTTTTCTTCAGCCACTAACCATTGTGTTCTCTCTTATGTCTTTTATTTTATTTTTTTAGAGTTATGGGGTAGAAGTGGGAACTTACTACATAAGTTGATTGCATGCAGGTGAAGATTGGGCTTCTAACTGGTCCTCTTTTCCCATTACCTGATAATGGGCCAGGTACCTAGCTTATTGCCACATGCCCCTCTCCCTCCTCCTTCACTCCCTTCCCAGCAGTGTCCAGCATCTGCTAATCCCACTGTTGTGTTAGTGTGACCAGAGTTCAGGGCCCATTTACAAGTGAGAATGATGGGCATCTGTGATGGTTCCATGTTTTTGCTATTGTGAATAGCGCTGCAATAAATATGTATATGCAGGTGTCTTTTTGGTAGAGCGATTTGTGTTCCTCTGGACATATTCCCAGGAGATGAATTGCTGGATCATACGGAAGCTCAACTTTTAGTTCCTTGAGCAATCACTGCATTGTTTCCCATAGAAACTGAATTACCTTACATTCCCACCAACAGTATAGTGAAGTATTCCCTTACTCTGCAGCCACACCAGTACCTATTATTTTTTGACTTATTAATGATAGTCATCTTTACCAGTGTAAGATGGTATTTCATTGTAGTTTTGATTTGCATTTCTCTGATGATTAATGAGACTAATTTTTTCATGTATGTCCTTTTTTTTTAGAAGAGTCTGTTAGTGTCCTTTGCCTACTTTTTTAATGGAGTTATTTGGGTTCATTTGAGTTCCTTGTAGATCCTGAATGGTAGGCCTTTGTCAGATGTATAGCTTGCAAATACTTTTTTTTTTTTTTTTTTTTTTGCCATTTCATGGGTTATCTCTTTACTGTCTTGATGGTTTATTTTGCTATGCAAAAACTTGTCAGTTTGATGAGGTTCCACCTGTCTACTTTAACTTTTGTTGCATTTGAGGACTTGACCATTATAATTCATTGCCTACTCTGATGTCCAGAAGAGTGTTCCCTACGTTTTATTCTAAGATTCTTATAGTTTGAGGTTTTACATTTAAGTCCTTGATTAGTTTTGAGTTATTTTTTGTATATAGCTATAGGTGGGGGTCCAGTTTTAGTTTTCTGCATATGTCTAGCCAGTTTTCCCAGCATCATTTGCTAAATATGGTTTCCTTTCCCCATTGTTTGCTACTGATGATTTTGTCGAAGATGAGTTGATTGAGAGAACGTGTTTCTATTTTCAGATTCTCTGTCCTGTTCCATTGGACTATATGCTTATTCCTGTACTAATACCATGCTTCTTGGTTACTGTAGCCTAGTCTGGAAGTGTGATACCTCCAGCTTTGTTCCTGTTGCTGAGGATTGCTTTGGCTATTTGTGATCTTTTTTACTTCCATATGAAATTCGGAATTGTCTTTTCTAGGTCTGTAATAATCAATATTGGCAATTTGATAGGGATTGTGTTGAATCTGTAGATTTTCTTTGATAGGATGGACATATTAACAATATTGATTCCAGTCCATGAGCATGGAATATTTTTTTATTTGTTTGTGTCAAACTTGATTTTCTTTGAGCAGTGTTTTGTAGTTCTCATTGTAAAGGTCTTTCATTTCTCTGGTTAGGTAGATGCCAAGGTATTTCATTTGTGTGTGTGTGTGTGTGTGTGTGTGTGTGTGTGTGTGTGTGTGTAGCTATAGTGAATGGAATTGTGTTTTCTATTTGGTTTTCAGCCTGCTTGTTGTCAGTGTACAGAAATGCAACTGTCTTGGTTGCATTGGTTTTGTATCTCAAGACTTTAACAAAGTTGTTTATCAGTGAGAGGAAGTTTTTGACTGATTCTCTAGGGTTTTCTAGGTATACAATCATATTGTCCACAAAGATAAATAGCTTCCTCTTTTTTTATTTGGATACTTCTAATTATCTTCCCCTGCCTGATTGCTCTGACTAGGACTTCCAATAATGTGTTGAATAATAGGAGGAGTGAGAGTGGGCACCCTTGTCTTGTTCTAGTTCTTAGGGTGTATGCTTCCAACTTCTCCCCATTAAGAAAAACATTGGTTGCCGGTTTTTCATAGATGTTTCTTATTGTTTTGAGGAATATTCATTTGATGCCTCAAACCCTGAGGTGTTTGAGAGTTTTTATCAAAAAGGGATTTTGTCAAATTTTTTTTCTGTGTCTAATGAGATAATCATCTGGTTCTTAGTTTTACACCTGTCAATGTGCTGAATTATGTTTATTGTCTTGTAAACATTGAACCAGCCCTGTATCCCAGGATTGAAGCCAGCCTGGTCATGGTAGATGATCCTTGAAATGTGTTGTTAGATATGATTTTCCAGAATCTTGTTGAGAATTTTTACATCTATGTTCATCAGGGGAATTGGCCTATAATTATATTTTCTTGTTGTGTCTTTGCCAGTTTTAGGTATCAGATAATATTAGCTTCATGAAATGGGCTAGGAAGAATTTCTTTCTTATTGATTGTCTCAAAAACTTTCAGTCAACTCTTCCTTGTATGTCTTATAGAATTCAACTGAGAAATCATCTGGTCCAGGACTTATTTTTGGTTGATTTCCTGGATTGCTATTGGTCTGTTTGGAGTTTCAGTTTCTTCTTGTTGTCACCTTGGGAAATTGTGTGATACTAGGAAACCCTTTATTTTATCTAGATTTTCTAGTTTTAGAAACTAGAATACAGATATTCTCAGTAATCTCTGATAATCTTTTTAATTTCTTCAGGATAAGTTATGACATCATCTTTTTCATTTCTAATTGTGTTTATTCCAGCATTCTCTCTCTTTGTTTTTTAGTCAATCTGGCACGGTGGGAGAGGGGGCATCTATCAATCTTATTTGTCCTTTCAAAGAATGAGCTTTTCATCTTGTTGATTCTTTTATATTTTTGTCTTCTATTTCCTGCAGTTGTGACTGTAGCTTAGTAATCTGCATTTTTGTACTGAATTTAGGATTTAATTGTTTTTGTCTTCCCTGCTTCTATAGTTGTTACATTAGGCTGTTTATTTGTGATCCTTCTATTTTCTTGACATGTATGTGTAAAGTTGTGAACTTCCCTCACAACACTGCTGTCATGGTATCCTAGAGGTTTTGATATTTTGTGTTTGTTTTCATTTATTTCCAGGAATTTTTTATTTCTGTCTTAATTTCTGTGTTGATCCAAAAGTCATTCAGCAGCATGTTGTTTAATTTCCATGTCTTTGTATGTTTTGAGGGGTCTTGTTGGTGGTGATATTTATTTTTATTCCACTGTGATTTGAGAAGATGCTTGGTATTGTTTCAACCTTTTGAAATTTGTTCATGCTTGATTTATACCTAAGAATGTGATCAATCTTGATATATGTACCTGTGGTTGTTGGGTGAAATGTTGGGTGAGATGTCTATTAGGTTCAATTGCTCAAATGTTGAGTTAAGGTTCCTATTCTCCTTGTTGGTATTTTTGCCTTGATGATCTTTTAGGGCTTTTAGCAGAGCACTAGAGTCTCCAACTATGATTGTGTGGTATCTATGTTCTCTTTTATTTTATGTAGTAATTGTTTTATAAATCTGAGTGCTCATGTGTTGGGTGCATATATATTGTAGATAGATATTTCTTGTTGATGGGTTGAGCCTTTTATCAGTATGTAGTGTCCTTCCAAATCCTGTTTAACTTTTATTGGTTTAAAGTCTGTTTTGTCTGATATAAGAATAGCTACCTGGCTCTTTTTAGCTTTTCATTGTCCTAGATCATTTTCCAGCCTTTTACCTTGAACCTGTGATTGTCCTTTGCAGTGTAGTGGATTTCCTGGAGGCAGCAGAATGTTGGATCACGTTTCTTTATTCAGTTTGCTATACTATTCCTTTTTAGGGGTGCATTCAGTTCATTCATGGTAAAGTTAATGATTACATTGTAAGTCACAGGGCTCTTAAGAGGTTGCTTTGCTTCCTTCTGTTAATTTTTTTAAGATATTGTAGATGATCTGTATGCTCAGGGGTTTTTTTGCTTGTTTTTTGGTTTGGGTTTTTTTTTTGGAATTGGAGTCCTACTCTGTTGCCCAGGCTGGAGTGCAGTGGCATGCTCACAGTCACCCCAGTGTTGACCTACTGGGCTCCAGCAATCCTTCCACATCAGCCTTCCAGTAGCCAGAACTACAGATGTGCACTACCATGCCCAGCTTTTTTTTTTATTGTAGAGATGAAGTCTTACCAAGTTGCCAGGGCTGGTCTTGAACCTGCAGGCTTACACAATCCACTCACCTTGGCCTCCCTAAGTGCTGGGATTACATGGTGAGCCACCAAGCCAGGCCTGTATGCTCTGTTAACTCTGTACTTGCCTGTGCTTTTGTGATGGATGGAGCCATTCTTTCATTTCTGTGTTCAAAATTTTCTTAAGCATCTCATGAAGGGCTGGTCTAGAAGTGGCATATCTGCTTAGAAATTGGATATCAGGAAAATATTTTAATTCTCCATCACTGACGGAGCTTAGCCTGGCAAGGTAGGAAATTCTTGGCAGGAATTGCTTATCTTTGAGAACGTTAAAGATGGGACTCCAGTCCCTTCTGACTTGTAGAGTTTCTGATGAGAAGTCTGCTGCAATTCTGATGGATCTTGCCTAATAGGTGGTCTGACCCTTCTCTTTAGCTACCTTTAGGATATTTTCTTTCATGTTTACCTTGTGGAGACAGATTATTATGTGTCGTGAGGATGGTCCTCTCGTGTAATACCTTGCAGGGGTTCTCTGAAATTCTTTGTTTAGATTATCACCTCTCTAGCAATATATGGAAATTTTTCTTGGGTGACTTCTTGGAAGGCTTGTTCCAGGATATTTTCAGTTTCCCCTTCTGTTTCAGAGAAGCCATCAGATGTAGATTTGGTTTCTTACATAGTCCCACACCTCTAGTAGGCTTTGCTCATTCTTTTTGAGCCTATTCTTGTTTTTATCAGACTGAGTTATTTCAATATTTTGATCTTCAGGCTCTAAGATTCTTTCCTCTGCCTGGTTGATTCTGCTCCCCAGGCCTGTTATTGTGCTTGGAAATTCCAGGAATGAATTCTTGATTTCAGGATTTCATATTGGACCTTTCTTATATTGGCCAGCACAACTTTTACTTCTTACATGGCTTTTGTTGCCTGGGTGATCTTTGCTTCCAGCTTCTCATGGCTTTCCTTAAGTGTTGTTGCCATCCATGTCTGAATTCTGTGTCGATCATCAGGAACAGGTCATTCTGGGCGGATTCCATTGTTTGGTGACCAGATGGTGTTTTTGTAGGTGATGACTCTTTAAGGCTTTGAGGATGTTGTATGTTTTTCTGCTTGTTCTTCCTCATTTGTGAGGAGAAATGCTTCTTTATTATTATTATTATTATAAGCTTTCTTGTTTTTTGTTTTTTGCTTTTTTGTTTTTTTTTTTTTTGAGTTGGAGTCCCAGTCGATCGCCCAGACTGGAGTGCAGTGGCCGCTCTCGGCCACCGCAGCCTCGACCTGCTGGGCTCCGGCGATCCTTCCGCCTCAGCCTTCCGAGTAGCCGGAATTACAGGCGCGCGCTACACGCCCAGCTAATTTTTTTGATTTATTGTAGAGATGAGGTCTCGCCAAGTTGCCCAGGCGGGTCTCGAACCTGCGGGCTCAGGCAATCCACTCACCTCAGCCTCCCAAGGCGGGGGATTACAGGCTGAGCCACTGAGCCCGGCCAGCTTTCTTGTTTTGTAATTAAATGTCATCTAGCTTCCTAGGATCTTTTCTGTCATTCAAAATAGTTCACACAGGGAGAAAGAGGGAGGCATTTACTCCTGCTTCATCACTTTTTCTGGGCAGTGCTCAAAACTCAAAGTGACTTTCTATTGCAGAGTCTTTTCCAGAGTAAGGCCGGGGGATGACTATGGGGAATGATTAGCAAGGGGGGGTTGGGTCTCCTGGCAGATGGCAACACTGCTGGAGTTTTGGCACCATTCACAGCTGCAAAGAACTCCCACCAGGAAACAGGGCCTCTAGGTGACTTTCACAACTCCCCCTCTTTTGTTAAAGACCACGTTCCATATTTAAATCCAGTAGATTCTCCCTTCCATGGTGGGCATGAGGCTGGCAGGCAATTCTACCTGGTCTTGGGAGAGGCTGGCCACCACAGGCTGGCAGTGGGCAACAAATGAGTGCAACTTGCAGTGAACTTTCCCAGTCTGGGAGTTGGTTGCCAAGCACCACTAGCAGAGAATGTGCTCTCAGGGGTTCTGAACATGGATGGGTTCCCAGTTCCACCTGGGCTCTGGCAGCATGCTTTTGCACCCTAACCAGACCTCTCCAATGTGAGACTACAAACCCTAGCTTGGCTGGGAGGAGGTGAATGGTTTCATAGTGTGTCAGGTGCACTCACCCCTCTTCTGTATAAGGCAGGACTTCAGATCCTATGAGAACCTGATGCCCAGCAGGGATGGGGCATCCTGGTTCCAACATCAGTCATCCAGATTATCTCCTCCTTGTTCCCTTTGCATTCCAAGAGACCTCTTCTTGATGCAGAGTGCTTCCTTTGTCCAAATATGCTTAAGTCACCTGAATTTTACTTGGTGAGAAAGGCACAGGTTGGCTACTCCCTGACGGCCATCTTGGATTGCCCCCTCTCTTACGTCCTTTAATTTAGTATGTATTTCACAAGTCTCTTATTTAATATCTGATCATGTTTTTTGGATTCTATCGCATCTCTTCAAATGTTCCCTTTTTCAAATACCTCGTTTCTGAATTTTTCTAATTTTGATATGTTTGTGTTTATAGCTTTTTAATTTAAAAAAAATTTAATTACTAATTTGTTTTATTTTATTTTAAAGTATTAGGATATAATGTTATGGGCATATCATTCTCTATTATTTTATTGTCTAGAGGCATATAATTATGTACTTTATTCTTACCTTATGATAACTTTTTATAGACTGTGATTACAATCTTTTTTATTTGTATTTTTCAAAATGAGTTGAGGCTTTTTTGGTAATTGTAGAAGGTAATAGTAGGCCAAATTAAATGGGGTTTTCTCTTTTGCTGCTTTAAAATTTGATAAACATATGTCTTTTTACTTCCTGAGACCTATCTTGTCTTTTCCTTTCCAACACATTAACCCATAGAGAAATCTGGCTCATGAGTTGTTTTGGGAAATAATGTTTTACTAAAATGCAACCCCAGACAGTGGTTTACCTGTTGCCTTTTGCTGCTGTTATGTTGTAATTGCAGAGGTGAGTCATGCAGAGACTGTGTGTTGCACAGTCTGAAATATGTATTCTCTGGTTCTTTACAGTAAAAATTAGCAGAACCCTGACCTTGATTGATCATCTCTTTGTCCCCTGATGTCCCTGTTCTTCTCAAATATGGTTAAATTCTTACAAATTTCCCCCATTTTGGTCATTGCATTTAAAAGTGGTCTTAGTTTATTCATTTGGGCCTTTATCAGGGCTCAGACCTATCTAACCCTTTCCTCTGACATACAGTTCACTTGATTTTTTCCAAGAATCAGACTCTGCAGTACTCCCTTCATCTTTAGCTGCTGTTCTAAGATCAACTGGCTTCTCCATGTTGTACTTTTCAGCATTGCTCCAACCATAATTCTTTATCCTGGAAAGAGCATTTGGTTCCAGTATAGTAGTCAATTCCAATTGCTTTCTTACTAGACATTTTCAACTCTTCAAGTGTCATCATTTGCGTTTTTATGTTCTTTTACCAACTGGGCAGGCACCCCCTCCATAGTAGTCTGGGTCCCAGCTCTGTAGGATTTGTACTTCAATCATTACATGATAGTAGTTTCAACAACTCTCCTTCATTTGTCTACAGTTAAAAAGGGATGGTAGCTTTTTTCTGCAGTGACTAACTCTATCTATTTGTTGTTTTGACTTTTTAGTCCTTCAATGCACGTTTAACCAATTCCCTGTATTACATTCTTTCTTTTTAAATAACTGACATGATTTCTATTATCCTGAATGAATCGTGACTAATACCAATGTTAATCTTCAGTGTTGGTGATTTTTTTTTAATGGTCACTACATAAAACAGTGATAGGTATGCAGAATAATTTGAGAGCAAATTGTCAGTTGTTATCAAAATTTAAACACACATATTTTGATTCTGAATTTGATTCCAAGGAATCTATCCCAAAGAAATACATTGTGTGATGATATATATACACAGATGTTTGCTGTGTATTATTTAAACTATCAAAAAATCAGAACAAAATATACATCAAGAAGAGAGTTTTAAATAAAATATCAACATCCAATATTATGAAATAGTATGCAATATTTTTTTAAAAAGGCGATAGGTCCATGTAAGAATCTGGAACAAACTCCAAAACACATTGTTAAATTAAAAAAAAAATCACAGAACAATGATTGCATTCTGGCTTCATTTACATTTAAAGTACTACATGTACACATATACGACTAGAAAGAAAGGCAGAAATTTTGACATCCTACATTAACAGGAAGTATCTCTGCTAAGAAAATAAAAAATGTGGTTAGAGAATTGTACAGTTTAGTCTGTGTGGCTCTGTAAGTTTTGAAACTTTCACGGTGATAATTCATGTGTTACTTGTGGAACAATCAATATGAATATATATATACATATATATGTATATATGTGTATATATAAAATATTTTAAGAAATGGGTTAAAGGAGAAGTGAGCTTGGAAAAAAGGAGTTGGCTCTCTGGAGGAAAAGTGAGAAAGGATGAGAATCAATGATGTCAAGTTGAAAGTGTTAAAAAAAAATAGAGCAGGGCAAGGAACGAAGATTGCTAGTTGAACCTGATTCCAAAGTCAATGCTACAGTATTCTGACATCTATCATCTCATAGTATGTGTCCAATAAATACTAAGGGTTTGTGATTTTAGCACACCACCTTAAATTTGTAAAATGAGTATGGAAGGGCCTAAATTAATATGATTAAAAATAAAATCAGGGGCAACCCCCTCAGGTCCCCTCCCACTGTAGGAGCTTTTCTGTCCTTTCAGTAAATCCTACTTTCTAAAAAAAATAAAATAACATTGGAAGGAAGCCGTGTCTGAGAGGAACAAAAAAGAATCTTTTATATTCTAAAAAAACCTGCATGTTTTAATATTCAGAATTTCATCAGTTCTTCACTTTCCTATATTATTTTCTCCTATATTATTTCCTATATTATCTTTTTAAGAAGTCATATATGTACTTGAATTTTACATTATTTTCACCTTCTTGTTATGAATTTTAAAAACAAATTGACCACTCAAATTGTCCAAAATAAGAAAACAAAAGGAATGATTTTACTTTAAGCTTCACAATCTTAATCAGCTTGAAAGTGAGAAAAATGGAGTATATGTAAAAATGAATATAGCAATAGAGGCTGCCTAGAATAAAGACATTCAAGACACTTTCAATTAGAATGTACTCTTTCAAAAGGTGTCTCATTTATGTATCTGAAGCAAATTGTAGTCTGTCTGTTATAAAGGTATTCTAAGAAGTGCAAAGATTACTTGAGGTGAAATGACTGGATCTAAGCCAATAAAAGTCATTTGTATTGCTCGGGGAACAATGTATGATGGCATCTTTCTCAGAATACTTCCAGAGTTGAGAAACTAATCCAAATATATTAACCAGCTTGCTATCATCAACTTCCTTAAAAGTAGTATGGTGAAAACCTCTTGAATGTTGAAGAATCTGTCCTGTAAACATTAAAAAAGTGGTCATTAAACCTAAATCTTGGAGTGACTGGTCAACAGCACTTTAATATTAAGTGCACTGCTGTAAGTATGCCTGACGTTTCCTTTCTACTTTCTAAAGCAAACTGTTGGCTCCAAAAAAAGTCTTGCTTTTATTTTCCTTCACCAGAACAAAGTATACAATCCTAGAAAATGTTCACAAGATGTCTTTAGTTATTATATGAAGAAATGTTAATGAAATTGTCACAAAGCACTTATTTAATTTGAACTCTCTTGAAAAAATGTGTATTTATACTATGCGTATCCCCAAACATTAAAAATATTTAACTTGTGAGTGCTAAGATTCCAAGTGACTTTTATTTCCTTCTTTATTTTCAGTTTCTCAACACATTTGCAGATAGCAAATATTACTTTCATATCCAGAAAAAAAGAGTAAGTAGCATTTTTTAAAAAGAAAGAAAAAATATAAAACATTATAAAAGTTTTAACTTAAACATATTGACAAGTAGAAAAGGAAGCTCCCTTACCCATTATGAGTCTTTGGCTTTGGTGCTGTGTTAGAGGGCAAGTGTGTTTACAGGACCATATGAAATTTGCAACCATTAGCAATACTTTCATACATTCAGCATTTTCCCATATCTCATATAGACCTGAATTTGGCCTAGACTGAAGATTTCCTTCCCTGGGCAAAGTTTTGATCTGAGGTTTGTGTCTTCCTCCTTCACCCCCCACCCCCAACTTTATATGTTGAAATCCTAATCCCCAATGTATCTGGAGGTGAGACTTTTGGGAAGCCGTTAGGTTTAGATTAAATCATGGAGATGGTGCCTTCATGATGGGATTAATGTTTGTATAAAAAACAGAAGAGACAAGAAATTATTCTCCTCTCCCCTTGGGAAGGATACAAGGAGAAGATGGCCATTTGCAAACCAGGAAGAAAGCCCTCAACAGGAACAAAATTGGCTGATATTTTGGACTAACAGCCTCCAGGACTTTAATAAAATAGTTTTTGTTGTTGAAGTCACCCTCTCTAGCCTAGGTTGTTGTATCTGTCCAAGCTAAGACAAGCTCTGTGGCCCTTCCTCATCACTTTAACCCGCATCAACTTCCCTTTATTCCAAGAAACTCAAACCATGGAAGATTTTGCATAATGTGTGATTGGGTTGGATGTAGAAGCCATATGTCTTATAATATAGTAGTCAATGCCTTCTCAAAGAATATTACATAAAGCCTTTCACACTAAATATTAAATCAGATATCATTACTACCAAAATATCAGGGCAGCACTGTAGTTTTATAGACAGAGCATTAGCTTGTGACCCAAATTAAATCTGTTCTATTAGTGATTTTTTAAAAATATAATTAGCTGTATATCCTACAGCAAATTGGCAAATCACTGGTTCCCAATTTGCCCATGTGTGAAATAGAGAATTGCATTAAATGATAAACTCTCTTCCAACTTTATAATTCTATTGTTTTCTCCATGTTAAAAGATTCTCACTGTCATATACAAAATTAATAGGGGAATAAATTTAAAACTGTTCTTCAGTTTTAAGACTATACTTTTTAGTTTTAAGAATAGACTATGTGACCAAAACAAAATAAATATAAAAAATTGAAAACTGAGTATCTAATATTCTCTTCCATAGTTTTCATAACCTGTGATTATCTCTATATGAGTAAACAATCTTGTACAATAACTTATGTATTTATTTACCTTTTTTTTTTGAGTTGGAGTCTCACTCTGTCACCCAGACTGGAGTGCAGTGGCCGCTCCCAGCCACCGCAGCCTCGACCTGCTGGGCTCTGGGGATCCTTCCGCCTCAGCCTTCCAAATAGCTGAAACTACAGGTGCGCGCTACCATGCCCGGCTAATTTTTTATTTATTGTAGAGATGAGATCTCGCCAAGTTGCCCAAGCGGGTCTCAAACCCACGGGCTCAGACAATCCACTCACCTCGGCCTCCCAAAGTGCTGGGATTATAGGCTGAGCCACCAAGCCCGGCGTTTATTTACTTTTCAAAGAGAAAATGTGTACATTTTGGGTGATAATGGAACCCAATTGTTCTGGCCTGTATATAAAATTAAGGTTAGATTATTTTTATCTTAACTTCCTGCCCTGGATATTATACGGGGGGGGGGGGGGCGGGGAGGGGACTAAGAAAAACACCAGAATTTACTTATTTAGAAATTGTGTCTTTATTCTTACATTTTAAAACTTCAATCATTTTCAAAGTACTCTCTGTTTGACATAATACACCCATTGAGATGCTTTTTCCACTGCTCAAAACAGTTTTTGAACTTGTCAATTTTGATGCCTTTTAGTGCTTCTGCCATTTTTTTTGTTTCACCACTTCTACATGGGCAAAATGTTTCCCTTTGAGAATTTTTTCATCTAATGAAACAAAAAAAAAAAAGTAACTGGTGAATAAGGAGAGTGAGGCATGGGGGTCATGCCATTTTTGGTCAAAAACCAGCATGATGTGGGCAGGTGTACTAATAAATCACCATTATGAAATGTGCAAACACATTGGATGAATATTAAAAACAAAAACTCACTGAAGCCAAATGTAACCTCTCATAACAACCCTAGCTGGTACATTGATGCTAATGGTTTCCTAGAACACTTACACAGAGGGGAAGCCTGTATTAAAAGGGGTCCTCCCTCCAAAAAATAATTCTGGTTTTTTTTGGGGGGGGAGCCCTCCCTCATACTCTTTGCAATAGCCTTAATCTGTTACTGATTATTTTCTTATGTATTATGTTGTTATTTATCTGTGAATTGGAAAAATTAATGCCTTAATGAAGATTTCTGTATGAGATAATGTATTCTCTTTGATCCCAATCTGCTAAGGTAGATAACTTTATAAAATATTTTTGAAAGGTGGTAGCTTATAAATTGCAACTACTTTCTTAAGCTATCAATGAGCAAGAAAATTTAGATTTTTAAAATATACTTGTATTATGGAAAGTTTTTATACTATTTAAAATATCATTTCTACTTCTGTGACTTTTGTAGAGACTGTCTCACTATGTTTCCCATCTGGATTCAAACTCCTAGACTCAAGCAATCCTCCTGCCTCAGCCTTCTGAGTGGCTGGGAGTATAGGCATGCACCACCATGCTTAACTTTATCATTTCTGGTTTTTATCTCATTGTTTTCAGTGTCTAAGTAAATATATCCTCTTTATAAGGAAGAGTAACCAGTGCCATACAAAACAATAAAAATGACAATTTGCATATCAATTATATGTGTTTTCATTTCTCATGACTATACCAGGTTTCTATGAACAACTGACCTAACGAGTAAGTAAATAATAAAAAGTAATGATTTTGAAAGTATAATCTATGTAGCAGCTGACTATCTATCTGTATTATTCTAGCTGATAGCGAAATAAGTTAAATCAGTTAGTAACATCAAATTGCTAGCAAAGTAATAATATTAGCCAGCTTACTCCATTTTGTTTAAAACGTTCATCTTAGTTACCTGCCTGATGTAAGAATCAATGTCTACGTGTAATTACAGTAATATTCCCATGACCACAGACCCCCAGCTTTGTCTCCTTTGGGCAGATTATGCTGACTGTTGCCTGCTGAGGGTAACAGAACTCCTTTGCCATAGCTTCCATGTAATTGTATGCTTTGTTAACTGAAATCAAATGTTACGCTTTGACATTTTCATAGTTTGTTCTTATATTCTGTTAGTGACCTAACCAAGGTAACTCCATTGTATAAAGATTCTTCTTCCTTGTCTCTATGTAACTACCTTAAACTATATCTTAATGACAGAACTATAGGGACTTTCTGAGTACTGACTATACCTACCTGACATTAAATTAATCAAAGTTCCCTAACAATCAAAGTTCCCATTTTGGTTGCCAAATCGTTAGTTAATAGTTGCTATGGTCACTATGTTGCTACGTAGCCAATGCTGCAAATTTTACCTATAAAAGCTTGTCACAAACTGCACCAATTTTCCAAGAGTTTTTCTGCCATTTGCCTACTCTTGACCCGCACGTTTAATAAATTCATAATTAATTAGACTCAACTTGCTGGCGTAACTTCTTCTCGCTTACTCGGTCATAACAATAGTATAACAAAGATCTGCATAAAGCATCCCTCAGTCTGCAAAGAGTCAAAGCTATATCTAATGACAGATATTCCAGGACATGTATTGTATGCTTCTACCAATGCCTCCCATATGGCTTGAGACATACAAGATGGTCAAACAATTTTTTTAAAGGAATGAATTATAGCATTTTTAAAACAGTATCTTAAAAATGGCAAAATGGTACATTTTTCCTCCATATTACTTTACCAATTTTTTCTGTTAGTGCCACTGGTTGAATCTCTTCTCTCTATGTCTGAAGTATGATTTCTGATAATACTTTGGAGAAAAGAGACTACAAAGAACGATGTCTCAATTTTTGGTGATTCCTATCGTAATTGCTCAATTTCTTTTCTTGGTCTGGTATATTTTCTGTTAAATTTATTTGGGGCAATATAATTAAACTTAGAGAATTGTTTTATTCTTTTGTTCTAAGTTTGGATTTTGATACATAAATTCTCTTAATAAATAGTTGCTAAAGAAGCTGACTGAAGTTGCTGAAGGTACTTGGATCTGGTGGAATTGTTTTGGACAAACTCAATTTTAGACAGATAATGATGGTGACCTGGAGTGAATTAATTTTTTTTTTTTTTTGAGTTGGAGTCTCACTCTGTAACCCAGGCTGGAGTGCAGTGGCATGGCCACCCCAGCATTGGCCTCCTGGGCTCAGATGATCCCTCCACCTCAGCCTTCCAAGTAGCCTGAATTACAGGTATGCACTACCATGCCCAGTTAGTTTTTTGATTTATTGTAGAGATGAGGTTTCACCAAGTTGCCCAGGCTGTACTCGAACCTGTGGGCTCAAGCAATCCTCTCACCTCCACCTTGATTTAATTTTAACAGGAAAGAATTGTGAGAAAGAGAAGAGGAGGAGGAGGAGAGAGGGAAAGAGGGGAGGGGAGAAGGAGGGGAGGAGGGAAGGAAGGAAAGGGAAAAACAAACAAATAAGGGGAAGTACACTATTTTATATTTGCAAATTATGGGGATTTTCTGAGCATAACTCTTTGGTTATACTGTAGTGAAAGAGGCAAAGTCTTTTTTTTTTTATTATGGTATTATGGGGTACATTAGGGGTTAGGCATACAAAAATGCTTCATTCAGGCACCCTTGATGATAAGAGGTGTCTCCCCATCCCCAGACAGATATTTATCACCATTAATCCCATCGCCCCCCCCCCGTCGTTTCCCACCACGGGCAGTCAGTTTCTTGTGGTAGTCCGTTGGATGAGCAAGGTCTACTATATGAGTGAGAACATGTGATACTCAGATCTTTGTTTTTGTGAGAGATCACTCAGTATTATAAATTCCCGTTCCATCCAGGTTGCTGTGAAATTCATGATTTTGTTCTTTTTTATGGCTGCATAATATTTCATTGTGTATATGTACCACCTTTTTAAAATCCAGTCCTCTTTCGATGGACAGCATGGTTGGTTCCATAATCTTGCTATTGTGAACAATGCTGCGATAAACATACGTGTGCCGGTATCTTTTTTATAGAGTGATTTGAGTTCTTCAGGGTATATTCCCAGTAGGGGGATTGCGGGGTCATTCCAATTTATGCACATGGGATGTGTTTCAACTTATGTAGAACTTCTTTAATTTCTCTCAGTGATATTTTATAGCTTTTGAAGTATACATTTTGCACTTCTTTGGTTAAAGTGTTTCTAATTTTTTTGATGCTGTAGCAGGTGGAATTTTTTCTTTAATTTTATTTTAAGGTTGTTTTTATTAGTGTATGTAAAAAATATGAATATCTTAATTTATTTTGCTGCCTAATTCATCTGACAGGAACCATCAGTACAATATTCAATAGAAGTGTCAAGAGAACAAAGCACATTCCTGTGTGTTCCTTATTTTGAGGAAAAAGCATTCACTCTTCAATTATTAAGTATGATGTTAGCTGAGGTTTGTTTGCAAATGCTCCTTATCAATTGAAGGAAGTTGTCTTCTTCTCTAGTTCAGTGTTTTTGTCATTAAATAGTGTTGGGTTTTTAAATGTTTCTCTGTATCTGTTAAACAATTGTGTATTTTTTTTTGTCCTTTTTAGTTTGATAAGTTGTATTACAAGGAATTGAGTACTCTGACCTCCCCGTCCCAACCCCCTCCAAATTTCAAGCCAAGGGGCCTGGAGAGTCTTTTCCTACAAAGACTCATCCAATGAGTTTTTTATTAACCCTATATAATGAGGCTTGCTTTCTAATCTGACTCCGGGCTAACAGGACACAACAGATAAAGAAGGAAATCAAAATAGTTTATGACCCTGCAAACCTTATTTTGAGGACTCTGGGACTCCAGGCACTGTTTAGGGCACTTGCCATCTATTTTTTCTGAGGTCTACCATCTAGGCTTCACCTACATGTCAAGAAATTTAACTCTTTCATTACTCTTCAAGCCTCCCTTTTATCTCCACAGTGGCATTTCCTTTACTGATTTCAAATCTTTGAATCCACCTATGACCTGCAAGCCCCTGTTTGGGACTTTCTCGTCTTCCTGGGCCAAATCGATGTAATCTCACATGTACTGACTTAATGGTTTCTTGTAACTCCTGTCTTCCTAAAATGTATATAACCAAGCTGCAATCCCACCACCTAAGGCACATGTTCTCAGGACTTCTTAGGACTGGTGTCATAAATCTAAGTCATTTACATTTGGCTCAGAATAAACTATCTTAGTTATTTTACAGTTTAGCATCTTTTGTCAACAGAGTGATTTTCATGTTGATTCAATCTTGCATTCTTGGGATAAATCCAATTTGGTCATGATGTATGGTCCTTTTCATATGCTGCTAGATATGGCTTACTAGTATTCTGTGGAGCAATCAAGAGTTACAAATAATATTGGTCTGTAGTTTTCTTTGCTTGTTATGTTTTTGTCTGGTTTTACTATTAGAATGTAAACAACAGCAACAACAACAAAAGACTAAGGCATCTTAATCATTTTTTGAAGTTTATTTTGCCAAGACTTAGGACACATTGAGGACAAAGAAACTCAAATCACAGCAGTCTGGGATCAGTGATTTTATCAAAGAGAACTTTGCAAGAGTTCAGTATTTAAGAGAGAAACAGTTGAAAAGGAGGGGGAGAAGAAAAAAAGGGGAAAGGCTGGGGGGTAGGTAATGACGCAAGTGGTTTACATTCTTGTGCTTTCAGTGATTTTACATATAAAAGAGGGGGTAAAGGAACTGTCAATATTGTGTTCCTCTCACTCTTGGTAAATCTACATTTCACATAAGATAAAGTAAACATGTGGAAAGAGAGTAAAGAAAGATCCAACAGAACCCTGCTTCAGGGCTTCTCCACAGGGTAGATATGTATTCTCAAAAATCTGAGGGCCCACGATAAATTTCTTCACGAGAAATTTGTGAGGGAGGCTATCTGGGGAGACATGTAGCATTCCATCGCTGCAGCCATCCATCTGAGTACAAAAGGTAGGCAGTTTGTGCGTGACTCAATTTCTAAGCTCAACTTTTCCCTTGGCATAGTAAGTTTGGGGTCCTCCGATTCTATTATCTTTCCCAAGAGTAGTAATGGCTTCATAGATGACTTGAGAGGTATTTCCCTCTCTTATATGTTTTGGAAGCGTTTGTGAAGAAATGATATTAATTATTTTTTAAATATTGAGTAAAATTCTACCAGTGAATGCATCTTTGCCTGGGATTTTCTTTGTTTGAAATTTTTAAATTGCTAATTTATTGTCTTTACCAATTATAGGTCTACTATTGTTTTCTTTTTTATTCTTCTTAAGTTTGTTTCAATAGTTTGTGTCTTTCTATAAATCTATCCTTTTATTTAAGTTTCATAAGTAATATATCCTCTTTCATTCCTGATTTTAATAATTTGACTCTTCTCAGTAATCTGAATCCTCTCTGTCTCTCTCTGATCCATTTAGCTAAAGATTTGCCAATTTTATGGATTTATTTTAAGAATCAACTTTTGGATTTCTAATTTTTTATATTTTTAATCTCTTATTTTATTAATTATCTACTCTAGTCTTTATCAATTGCTTTTGCTTTTTTTAGGCTGAGGTTTTACTTGTTTTCCATTGTATTAAAATGAAACATCTGATTATTGACTTCTGTTCTTTCTTCGTCTTCTTTTAATTTTTTTTAATGCAGGCATTTGCAGCTATAAATTTCCCTCTAAGCAATGCTTTAGCTGCATCCCAAAAGTTTTTAAACATTGTGTCTTCATTTTTGCTGATCTCCCTTCTTTTGTGATTTACTCTTTGACTCATTGGTTATTTAAGAGTATGTTGCTTAATTTTCTCAAGTTTGTTAATTTCTCATATTATGTTGTGCTATTGAATTCTATTTTGTTCCATTATGGACAAAGAACATGCTTTGTGTCCTCTTAAGAGCCTTCGGTTTAAATTTCAATCATTTAAAAAATCAAGCCTCAAGACTTGGAAATTAACTCTGGAATAGTTTCATATGCCATTGTGAAGAATATGCACTCTGCTGTTGTTGATTGGAATGTTCTATGGGTGTTCATTAGAGTTAATTTATAAGGCTATAATAGCTAAAGTCTTCTATTTCCTTGTTTAACTTCAGTCTTGTTGTACTATCTATATTAAAAGTGTAGTACTGATGCATCCAGCTATCACTGTTTCTTTCTTTCTGTGAAAACAATTTATCATCTAGTTTTATTTATTTATTCCAATACAGTTTTGTCTTCCATTTACCTTTGCTGTATTTTAATAAATATTCTGAATTTCTTTATGTTGTAAGGAAAATAATATAATCATATATACATTGCTTTCTACAACTATTTCCAAATTAGTTAAGAGAACAAAAGAGGACATTCAAATTACATTCTCTTTTATAATTGTGTAATTACCTTTACTAGAGTGCATGCCTATGCACACTCTGATGCATTTAATTAACTTTCTAGGGTCACTTGCTTCCTACTTGAAGAAACACTTATAGTCTTTCTGCTAAGACAAGTCAGCTAGCAATAAATTCTGTTTTTGTGTATTTGATAATATTTTTATTTTATCTTATTTTTCTTCCTTCTATGTACTTTATTTTAAAGATGGGGGGAAAATCAGGTTTAGGTACATTAGTAATCTATGTGCAACTGTTTCTTGCTTCCCTTGGTTTAGGATCAGTTCATCTTTTATGTTGTTATGTCACCTCCTACTTCCTCCCTTCCCTAGAAGTGTCCCACAACTGCAAAGGTCTCATTTATGAGTGAGAATATACTTTGTTTCTATGATAGATCAAGAATGATTGTCTCTAATTCCATCCAATTGCTGAGTTCATGATTTTGTCCTTCTTTATGACTGCATAGTATTTCATTGTGCATATGTACCATAATTTCTTTATTCACTTTTGATGGACAGTAGAGTTGGTTCCATGTTTTTGCTATTGTTTATAGTGTGGCAATGAACATGTGTGTGCAGATATCTTTTTTTTTTTTTTAACAATTTGTGTTCCTTTGGTATATTCCCAGGAGGGAGTAGAGTCCTTCTAAAGTTAGAGAAAGGAGACAGCACGTGAGTGACTGGTTATCTTTGCCTATCACCTTCATGATTCTCAAACTTCACTGCCTGTTAAAATCATCTGGACATTGTTTGAAAAGCCTAGTGCTCAAGTCTCAAAAAAGTCACAGTAAACATTTTATCTCTAAAGTGAGATTCTAGTATAATCTCACTTTATTGGGCTTTAATTGACAAATAAAATTGTTACCCACTTATATCCCTTCACAACAACAGGAATTCTTCATCTCTCTGTAGGATTCTTGGAATTCAGATAGAAGGTTGTGAAATCCTAATGGAGACCAAGTCCTAGGAGGATCATTCTGAGAGTGCAGATTTGTATCCAGGTAGAAATCATACCATTCATTCTCTTTGGTTCAGATCCAGAAATACCTTCTTCTGTTATGCTGTATCTCCATGTGGTATTGAGCCTGCCACCAAAACCATTTTACATGGGATCCAGAAAGAATCATACACACATTAGAGCTTAGGAAGTCATGCGTGTTTGCCCACTGATATCCTTCTTGGCAGTGGACCTGAATGTTATCCTGTGTCTTGGTTCCTGCCCCTCTCAGCCATAATCCCAGCTTAGTGCAGCTCACACTAGAGCTCAGATGGAGACTCCCCTGTCTGTGCCACCTGTACAGGCTTGGCTGCCTCCATCTAATAGCACATCTTGATGGGGCTTTTTTTTTTTTTTGGTTCTAACTTCTCTCTGACACATCCCATAGTTACCCTGCCTTCTAGAGTAATTGCAGGGACACACATCTAAATAATCTTTTATGCCTGTAGCTCAAAGAAATTTCTGAAGAGTCCCAGAATCTAAGCTCTAGTTTCTTTCAGCTGTGAGCAATCCTGCCCATTCAGGGAACTTCTAGGACTCTCCCCACTTGTGTCACCACATCACAAGCTCTGTAGATACAAAGAAATACAATAGGCAACAAAACACAAGTAAGAAAACAATACATGAACAAAACGACATGTTGAATAAAGAAATAGAAATTATTTTTTTAAAATGACACAGACCTCCAACAGTTGAAGAATACAATGGCAGAAATGAACATTTGAGTGGAGAATTGCAACAGCAGAACTGGCCATGCTAAGGAAAAAATTGATGAACTCAATGACAGGTCATTGGGATTAGTTAATTATAGGAACAATGACTGCAAAAAAATTTGCTAAAAAATTATTAAGGGGTCTATAGGACATCATCAAGTGTACAAATATACAAATTGTGAGTGTACTTAAAAGACAAAACAGAAACAAAAGGCAAAATGCTAACTTCTAAAAATACTGTAAAAAAAGTTCTGCTCCCAGCAGGGATATGATCTTAAAGATTCAGGAAACTCAAAAGACACAACTATGATTAATTCAAAAAAATACTCCAAGATTATTGTGATTAAGAACGGAAAAGTCAAAGACTAAAAGAGAAATAAATCCCATATTTAAAATATTCAATAAGACTATCAGCAAACTTCTCCAAAGAATTTTTGTAGCTAAGGGGGACTGGGAATGACATATTCACAGTACTAAAACTAGAACAAAACAAAACAGAGTGAACAAACAAACGACTACCCAGAATACGCTCTCCTATAAAGTTGTCCTTCAACAATGACAAAAAGAAAAAGACACTCCAAGACATACAATAGCTGACAGAGTCTGTTATTATGATACTGGACTTAGAAGAAATGCTAAAAGTGTTCTTCTTTTTGAAACAAAGGCCTGATAATGATAAATAGCAACATGAAAACATACAAAATTATAAAACTCACTGGTAAAGGTAAACATAGAGTCGAATTCAGTATACTTTAATAATGTAAAAGCTATGTGTAAATTCCTCTTACTGCTAGTATAAAAGTAAAATGACAAGTATATTAATGACTACTATACCCATAGCCTATTGGTTAATATGCACGCAATATAAAAAGGTATATGGTATGACATTAAAAGCATAAAATGTGGGATATAAGTAAAAAAATAAAGTCTGTATTCAATTGAAATTAAGGTACTATGAGCTTAAGTGAGAACACTGCAACTATAAAATGTTTTATGTAAGCCTTGTTTTAACTGCAAAAAAATCTTAGGAGATATATAAATGACAGAGAGAAAGAGATCAAAGCACACTAAAATAGTAAAAATAAAAAAGAAAGATAGCAAGATTAGAATAGAACAGCAAAAGAACTTCAAAAAGTTAGTCGAAAATGAACAAAATGAAAGTAGCAAGTTCTTATCTATTCAGAACTATTTTAAATGAAAATTGATTAAAATTTTTAGTAAAAAAAACCTGAATGGCAAAGTGGATGAAAAAAAGATTTACAATGTGCTGCCTACAAGAGACTCACTCTAGACTTAAGGACACACAAAGGCTGAGAGTAAAGGGAGGAAAAAACTATTCCAGGCAAATGGTGGCCAAGAGAGCAGAGATGGCTGTACTCATGTAGGTGCTTATAAGTGTTGACCCTTTTGCATGTGGATAAAGACATTGGGTATTACAGAGACCCAGTTACAGAGTCTTGGTTAAAATGGGTAGAATCTTCATCTGACTACTTCATTTGATCTACTCAATTTGGGTTGACTTTGTTCACAAGGAACATTAAAGAGAATTCTTTAAACTATTGGTGTTATCATTCTGATAGTCATAATAATAGTCTCCCTGGTATGCAGTATTTCTGAAAAGGTTTAACATTTGCATGCAGCCGTAGTAAAATGTCAAAAGTGTCTCTTCAACTCAGATGATAAAAACATAACAAATAAGTATCTATGAAGACTTTGAAACTAACCAATGACTGGCATGATAAAGCTGAAAACTCAAAATTATAATGAGATTATGGTGTTAAAGTGTTAAATTTTGCTCACCAAAATAAATTAATTAGTAAACAAAGATAGTGAAGGCCATTGTTGTATACTGAGCTTGTGCACTAGGCCCCAGTAGAGCAGACTAAACAGACATGAAGCCACTCATGCACTGCCACATAGTCAAACTAAATATCTGAGGAATCCGAGAAAACCAAAACAAATGGATGCTGAGACCAAATCATAAAATCCATACTGAGACCAAAAAATTCTATTACAGTTACAGAAAGTGACATCAATGCCTACAGTTTTGGTCAATCTTTCAAAATTGAGAGGTTGCTCAAAAAGAGGAAATTGCTAAATTAGGTTTTGCCTCAGTCAGGTGCAAACATATGTTAAGTGGAACCTACAAGTTTTTGCATACATTGTGAACTCTCACCTAAGTTGCTATGTAAACAAACTGTAGGAGGATTGTGGGGTCATATGGGAGGTCGATATTCAGAGCTTTTAGGAATCACCACACTGTTTTCCACAGAGGTTGCTAGTTTACACTTCCAAATACAGTGTAGAAGTGTTTCCTTTTCACCCCTACTGGGAATATACCCTGAAGAACTCAAATCACTCTATAAAAAAGATACCTGCACACGTATGTTTATCGCAACATTCTTCACAATAGCAAGAACCTGGAAGCAACCATGCTGTCCATCAAAAGAGGACTGGATTAAAAAAATGTGGTAGATATACACAATGGAATTCTACGCAGCCATAAAAAAGAATGAAATCATGAATTTCGCAGCAACCTGGATGGAACTAGAGTCTATAATATTGAGTGACCTCTCACAGAAACAAAGAACTGAGTATCACATATTCTCACTCATATAGTAGACCTTGATTATCCAACATATTACCACAAGAAAATTATTGACAGTGGTGGGAAACTGTGGGGGAGAGGGGTAGGGTGATGGGATTAATGGTAGTAAATATCTATCTGGGGATGGGGAGACACTTCTTATCAACAAGGGTGCCTGAACGAAGCATATTTATATACCTAACCCTTAACTGTACCCCACAATATCATAATAAAAAATATTGAATATAAAAAATGAAATCTACATGTAAACAAATTATATTATAAATAAGGCAAGAAATAGAAGGTATATATTTAACTAAATAAATTTAAAACCTCTTGTGAACAAAAATATTCCCCTAAATTCAATGAAGAGGCTGTGTCCAGTGGCTTATGCTGTACTCCCAGCATTTGAGGAGGCTGAGGTTGTAGATTGAGTCTAGGAGTTTGAGTCTGCAGTGAGCTATGATAGCACCACTCCAGCCTGAGAAACAGAGCGAGATCCTGTCTCAAAAAAGAAAAAAATTAAGAAACAACAATCTCTAATAGTCATTTGAAAGGCATTGACAGTAGGGGGGAACTGTTAGGGGAGGGAAGCTGGGATTGGCAGTTGAGAGAAACTGCTAGGGGAGGAAGGGGCATACCTCATCAACAAGGGTACCTGCATAATCAACGTTTGTATACCTAACACTGAATTGTACCCTTCATCTTTATAATTTAAAAAATTATTTGAAATGCTGACAACTGTGGAAAGGTGGGTATATAATAATAAGCAAATCAAAGAGTTTACCATATATATGAATCTTTGCCCAAGTCAGTAATAGTTTAAGACAAGAAATCCCTTTCACACCAAGCAACCTAAAAGAATGCTTAGAGAGCTGCCATATTTTTGTTTGGTAAATGTATCTTTGTCTTCCATTATTTTTTCTGGCGACCAAAAGAATATAGCCAGAGTTGGAAAGTCTCCAAAAGTAAGGGAGGTTCTTCCTCCTTCTCCTCCTCCTCCTCCTTCTTCTTCTTCTTCCCCTTCCCCTTCCCCTCCTCCTTTTCCTTCTTCTTCCTCTCCCTCTCCTTCTCCCTCTCCCTCTCCTTCTCCCTCTCCCTCTCCCTCTCCTCCTCCTCCTTCTCCCCCCTCCCCCTCTTCTCCTTCTTCTTCTCTTTCTTCTTCTTCAAGTTGGAGTCTCACTCAATCACCCAGACTAGAGTACAGTGGCATTCCCACGGCCACCCCAGCATTGACCTGCTGGGCTCCAGGAATCCTTTTGCCACAACCTTTCAGGTAGTCAGAACTACGGGTGGGTGCTACCACATCCAGCTAATTTTTTGATTTATTGTAGCAAAAAGGTCTCACTGTGTTCCCCAAGCTCGTCTTGAACCTGTGAGCTAAGACAATACCCCCACTTCAGCCTCCCAAAGTGCTGGGATTACAGGCTTGAGCTACTGCACCTGGCCAGGTTTTTCTTCTTTATAGTATCTCCGGGTATCTGAGTTTAATAGATCTTTTCTGCTACTCAGGTTGAATAATTTCTCTCCATTTATTGGACATATTTTTCTTTTATTTTTTTATTTTAAAGATGTGGGTTACCATTCAGGATTAGGAACATAATTGGACAGGCTTTTTATACTTCTTTAAGCACAAAGCAGAAGATGGCCATGCCAAGGAGGCCTGGTAGTTTCTAGTCTCTTGGGGAAAGACAGTTTGATATTAACAACTAGCCTGGTATCCATTCTTTTCTAAAAGTGGAACTGGGGTGAGAAGAGCACGGGAGTAACATGATCCCAGGAAGCCAGAGTGTGTTGGCTGTGTGTATGCACTGCGTGTGTGTGTGTGTGTGTGTGTGTGTGTGTGTGTGCATGCGCGTGTGCATCTGCCTTTAGGAAGAGAGGCGGTTTCAGAGAAAGGGGACCTGGTCTCTATATTTCAAAAGGTAATTCATAATGTCAAGACCAAAATTCAGGTAAATGCTGGGAAACAAGATGTATTTCAAATAAGGAGACACCTTTGCAACCAAATTAATAAAGTGCAAAAGCAACAGCATTGGACATAGGGACTCCTTGTGTCTTCAAGTTTCAGAGCCTATGAAGCCACCTCATTCTTTCATATCCTCTGTCACCACCTCTCATCCCTTCCTCTGAATCATTCCCCTGTCACTCTGGTTCCCTTGTTGACCTTGAACATCTGAAAGAAGCACCTTCCTTAGGGTCTTTCATGGTCACTCCTTCTGCTTGTACACACTTCTGCAGGGAGTGTGGCGACACTCACCCTGTCTTCATTATGGAGTCTTTCCCACCGTCACCTTTTCTGCTGGTCCCACGTGAATGCCCAGTAAAAAATAACACCCCACTGATACTTTTTTCTACCTTTTATTCTATTCCTGGTAGTATTGCTCATTGTCTATCAAGTATATGATTTACTGTTTTATTTTGGTGTTTCTATTCATTCTCCATAACTAGATTGTAGGAATTTTTTGTTTTATAGCACCATTCACTCATGGTGTAGACTTTTCTGGAACGTGTCAATAATCACTTTATATTCCTAAGTGCATAAACTATTTTCTTATTAAAACTTTAGCATATACGCCCTGAGAGTAGGACAGGAATTCCTGATCAGATATGACAAGATGGTGCCTAACAGAAATGAGAAACACACACAAGATATAAAAATTAACTACTTGTAGAATGGAAGTTACCAACGACTGGGTGTTTGGGGTGGGGATATTGGGAATATGTTGCTAAGTGGACACAATACTGCACTTTGACAAGAGGATTAACTGTAAGAGCGCTATTGTACAGCACATGGACTATAGACAGTGATAATATATTTTAATCTTAACCTGCCCCAATAGAGTGAATGTAAAGTGTTCTAACCACAAAAATGGAAACTTCATGAGTTAATGCAGATGGGAATTGGTTAGATTTAGGAATTCCATGATGGATATATATTTCAAACCATCATTTTGTGAACAGTAAGTACACACAATTTTATCGGTCAATATAAACATAAACAAATTTTTAAAAACAAAAGAAGGTCATGAAGAGTCATAAATGGCAGTGTTTTTATAGGGTTGTAATGCATGCTTGTGTCATTTTATCTCTCACTCTCTCTCCCTCTTTTTTTTTTTTGGTAGTCACATCAAACACATGGAACTAAAGAATGATACATGAATTTCAGAATTTCTTCTTCTAGGATTTTCAGAGAAAGCAAAATTGCAGTATTTCTTCTTTGGGCTGTTTCTGTCATTGTCCCTGATCACCGTGCTTGGGAATCTGCTCATCATCCTTGCCACAATCTCAGATTCCCACCTACATACCCCTATGTACTTCTTCCTGCTCAATCTGTCCTTTGTGGACATCTGTCTTGTCTCTACCACCATTCCAAAGATGCTGGTGAGCATCCAGACACACAACAAAGTAATAACTTATGCAGGATGCATCACTCAGATATATTTTTTCTTACTGTTTGTATGGTTGAACAACTTCCTCCTGACTGTAATGGCCTATGACTGGTCTGTAACCGTCTGTCATCCCGTGCAATACCTGGTCATCATGATCCCCAGACTCTGTAGGATGCTGGTGCTGGTATCTTGGATAGTGTGTGCCCTGAATGCCTTGTTTCAAAGCACAATGGTGTTACCAATGTCTTTCTGCACAGAGTTGGAAATCCCACACATTTTCTGTGAACTTAATCAGATTGTCCACCTTGCCTGTTTTGACACTTTTAAAAATGACATGGTGATGTATTTTGCAGTTGTGCTGCTGAGTGGAGGTTCCCTTGCTGCAATCCTTTACTCTTACTGTAAGATAGTTTCCTCCATATGCACAATCTCATCAGCTCAGGGCAAGTATAAAGCATTCTTCACCTGTGCATCTCATCTCTCAGTGGTCTCCTTATTTTATTGCACAAGCCTTGGAGTGTACCTTAGTACTGCTGCAACCCAGAACTCACACATGAGTGCAACAGCCTCAGTGATATACTCTGTGTTCACCCTCATGCTGAACTCTTTCATCTACAGCCTGAGGAATAAGGACATAAAGTGGGTTCTGAAACGATTTTTCAGAGTGAAGCAATTAAAGAGCCATTTTTAAAGACGTGCATGTGATCTTCAAGCTCTGTTCCTTAGAACCAGAAATTCTGATTCATTCAGCAGATTGTGAAAGTAGAATTCGTTCTTTCTATATATTTCTCTGAGTTTCAATTTATTTTATGTCAACTGCTTTGAAAAATGTATGCTAGTCATTTATAATGCTTTCTTCTCTCTGATAGCCAGAAGATTTTTTCTTTGTCATTTACCTACTTTCTCAAAATTATAGAGCAGCTAGAATCAGAAACAAGGTGGAGAAATAATAAACATGTAAGGTGATGAGTATCCCAATACTAAGACTTGATCATTATATACTGAGTGCTAGTATGACAATATCCCTTGTATCTCATAATACATACCATTATGATGTAATCATAAAATTTTTGGAAAAAAAAGCACTTAGAATGGTTTTGTTGGCTCCAAGCTCAAACAGCTGGTACACAATAGATCTAAAATTCCAAATCTGTTTTTTCTGATTCCAAATGTTTTGCATATACTATTATTTACAAAATGATTTACTATTGCATTATTTAAGACCCCACACTTTTGGTGTACCCTGTATCACTTTTGTGAATAGTGGGGTAATTCTCTTTGCTCATATCTCTCTTGGGTTGTTCATCTTGTAAGGTGTTTTGTCACTATAAAGATATTAATACTTTTCATTTATTAATTATTCTGGGCTTAAAGTGTATTAAACCAGGCTTGGAATGCTTTTTCATCATAATCTCTCACGGATCACCTGGGCATATCAGAATGTTCCACCTCATGCCAATTTCGCTTTTCTATCTCTGTTTTTTGAGAAGATATTTTTATGTTTTGTTAGCTACAGAGAACACAATAGTCCCACCAAAATGGAGCTCCAAGTTTACATGTCCATGGGAAGCTTATTGACTGAAAATTGGCTTCTCTGTCTGTATTCTTAAAGGGCTACATCAACAGAGTGCTAGGAACAACATGGAAACCACCTCATACTGGAAGCTATTTCTCATCACTCTTTCTCTTTCTCATATCCTTCATCAAACTGGCTGCTTCTGAGTCTTGCTTTTCTGCAACAGACACATTCCTCGTAGCATTTTCAGGAGTCATTCCCTCAGTGAGGCACATACTTCCCCAGATAGTATCTGGTTTCCCACCCTTCCTTACTTTAAGTCTCTGTTCAAATGTCACCTTATCTGCTGATCTTACCTGACTATCTTTAAATAATAACACACCATCCATTCTCTTTTATTTTGATTTTATCTTATTCTAAGTACTTATCAACATCTAATCTAACATGCTACATGATTATGTCTTTATCATCTCTACTTCTCCGTCACTGGATTGTAAGGACTTCTGTTTCTCAACACCCGACACTCATTACTTAGACATTGCCTGGAATATAGCTAGAACTCAATTTATAATACACAAATTTATGAGAAAATGCTCATTAAAGTTTTGGAATACATGACTTCATTGGGAATGGTTGAAAATGGACCAGGAATTTTTGATCAAACATAGCTCTAAGGGGCACACACAAAAAAGACAACTTCCATATACAAAACGCATAAATTAATTTCTTGACTACAATGTCATTTGTGGCTGTTTAACATTGTGAGTGATGTCCTTTGAGGTAAAAAATAATCATGTTACATATCTTTTTTCCTGAGAATAGCTTTCATCACATGAAATTAGAAAATGGTACAAGAATTTCAGAATTTGCCCTTCTGGGACTAGAGGGTCCAGACTTGCAGTCCCTCATATTGGGACTGTTTCCGTCCATGTATCTGATCACCATATTTGGGAATCTGCTTATCAACCAGGCTAAATCTCAGACTCCCACCTCCACACCCTTATGTACATCTTCTCTACAATCAGTCCTCTGTAGACATCGGTCTTTTCTCTACCACTGTCCCACAAATGCTGGTGAATATCCAGACACACAGCAAAGTCATAACCTGTGAGATTTCCTGACACAGATGCGATTTTGCTTCCTCTATCTGAGTTGGACAGCTTCCTTCTGACCATAATGGCCTATGACATATTTGTGGTCATTTATCACCTCTTTCAGTACATGGTCATCATGAACCCCAGGCTCTGTAGACTGATGATTCTGACATCCTGAATCATGGGTACCCTGAATTTCTCATTACAAAGCACAGTGGTGTTGTGGCTGTCCTCTGTGCAGACCTAGAAATCCAAACTTTTTCTGTGAACTTACTCAGGTCATCAATCTTGTCTGTTTTGACACTTTTATTAATGGCATAGGATGTATCTTGCTTGCAGTTGTGTTGCTGGGTGAGGGATGCCTTGCTGGGATGCTTTAGTCTTACTCTAAGATACTTTCCTCCATATATGTAACCTCATTAGCTCAGGGGAAGTGTAAAACATTTTCTTCCTGTGCATCTCTCCTTTCAGTTGTCTTTCTATCATATTATCGGAGCCTATATATGCACCTTAGTACTGCTGTGACCCACAACTCACACTCAAACACAACAGCCTTGGTACTGTGCACTGTGACCTCCCTCATGTTGAACTCCTTTGTTTACTCTCCAAGGAATAAAGGTGTAAAGAAGGCTCTAAGAAGATTTCTTGGAAGGAGAATTCCAAAAGCATGAATTTTTTTTTTGGCTTTGAAGAAATACCCATTATACTAGGAATTTACCAGGTTTAAGAGCTTGGAATGGAAAATTCAAATTAAACTGTGGAAGTAGAAACCATTCCCTCATTATTTCCTGGAATTTCTATGAGTTTTATTTAAACTTTTTAATGCAATTTGAGTAACTCACTTCTTTAAGCTTTCTACTCAGTTTTCCCTTTATCCTTTTTTTGTATTCTCACAAGTTGATCGCAACCCTGAACTAAAAAACACTTGGAAATCCCCATTCATTTCATCAGTTAATATGGATTTCTGAAGAATAATTTCTTCTCCAACAACATACTGAGTGACTATTATTTTTATCTTTCAAAAATTGTCATGTGTTGTACTTATGGGAAAAGAGGACTCTACTTGGCATCTAAGGTTATTTGTATAATTTAGAGTAGAACGTCTGATATAACAGGTTTTCAACTTTGTGCCTACTACTTCTTTAAATAACACTACTTAAGCCACTCTTCTTGGTAATGGAGAGTTTAAAACACCAGTTCTTGTTATCACAGGTCATTAGCTTCTATTATCATCTTTAGGATTATGCTTCTTATTCAGATTGTCGTCCACACTGCCTATATAGAAACTGACCAATATTGATTAACATCTGCATGTCCATAAGTGGAATCTACTTGAAAGAAAAATGGAAGAAATGCTTTGTCTTAGTATGACCATAGAGTAAAAGATAGATTTATACATGGTGAAAGCAAAGATTAAATTGTACAGTACATTACTATGAAAAATATTTCTTTTTATTCTTTGTATCTACTCTTTGAAGTATGAAATATTGGTGTTTATGTCTGAAGGAAATGTTTTATAAATGAAGGATTGAATGCCAATTTTAAGTATGACATTTCTCATTTTTTTGGGCAAAAGCATTATGAATCCAAAGATATAATTTCTATGATTTGATATCAAGATAACACAATTTACCTTCTTGTTGAAGAAGAGAATAGTGATATTCTAGAGATATCAAGAGCTGTGTTCCCATCAGAAGTCAATGCTTTGAACCCAAGAGACCTAGTCAACTCTGGTTCCTCAGAGTAGACTTTGGAGAAAACTTTCAATCAGGGTTAAAATAAAACTCAGATTTAGGAGATTAAATATCTCAAAAGCAAGAAACTCCATGTGGACAGGTTAATAAAGACTGGATTCATCTCACATGTAATAAACTGTCTTGGGAACAGAAGATGTAAGAAAAAAATTTCTTTCAGTGCAGAGCAATGTCCTACAGGAAAAAGACATGGTCAGGGCTGGAATAATAAGAAGAAATGTGCCAACTGAGCAGATAAATGAAGCTGTAAATATCGCTTCTACTGTTGTACCTAAACATATGCAACTCTAGGGTAGTAGAATCTTTGAGTCCCAAATTTTACTTGGATATCATTGCTTCACCTTCTCCTCCTGTTTTTTGTTTTGTTTTTTTTTTTCTCTCCAGCTTCTGTCTCCATCACCAACCATCCAGGGAGGTATTTGTACTTCCACATGGAGACCTGCCTTTCAGAAAACCCAGCAAGGTGAGTCCAAGATCCTAGTATGTACTGTGATAAAGGGTCAGGGAAAATGGAAGCCATGAATATGGACCTGAAGTCACTTGAAAGCCAGTGCAACCTAGCCAAGAGCAGAGAAATGCTGGGGTTGTTTGCTTGCTTGAACAATTATTTGATACATGTATTTATTTATGATACCAAAAATAGGAGTGCACAATAAACTCAGCAGTGTACGGTAATTGTTCCCATTTGATAGTGGTAGTGGAAGTCCAATTACACATAGACATGAGAAGTTTAAAGCAGTTACAGTAAAGGTAGAACCTACACCCATAGATTTTTGCAATTAGGTGGCGACAGAAATTGGAGTATTAAGTGAAAAGGGACAAAAATCAAAGTAAGGGCATTTCATTTCTACTGCTAAGAAGAGGCATATTTGTATATGCTTCCATATTAATAACAAAGATCCATACGAATGAATTCCTTCCAAACACTATGTGACAATAACACTTTATGACATAAACATTTTGCAGTATCTTCTCTCATGATGAGTATTCAAATGAAATAAAAATTGACTTGGTAAGTGAAAAGTGATATACTAAGACCCTTTACTTTGTCTTTTTTTACTAGTGAAGATAAATACATTTGGGTGTTTTTTGACACTCAAATTGTCTATGCATGTCTTTTTTTTTTTTTGCACCAGATAATATATTTTTAATAGCCTCACTCAGGATATGAAGTACCAGAGTTTGAGGAGATTTTGTCTAGCAGCCTTTTTTAAAATATATATTTTTTATTTTAAAGATGTGGGGTACATTTAAGGCTTAGGTATACAAATATTCATTGTGCAGGTACTCTTGTTGATGAGGTGTGTCCCCCTTTCCCCAGAAAGATATTGACTACCATTAATCCCACCTCCCTTCCCCTTCCTCTCTCCCCCCCCAATAGTTTCCCACCATTGTCAATCTTTTTCTTATAGCATTATGGTAGTTGTTCAAGGACCACTTATGAATGAGAACATGTGATGTTAAGATTTTTGTTTCTGTGAGAGATCACTCAGTATTTTAAACTCTAATTCCATCAAGATTGCTGCAAAATTCATGATTTTGTTCTTTTTTATGACTGCATAATATTTCATTGTGTATATGTACCACATTTTTTTAATCTAGTCCTCTTTTGATGGACAGCATGGTTGGTTCCATGATCTTGCTATTGTGAACAATGCTGCAATAAACATACATGTGCAGGTATTTTTTATATAGAGTGATTTGAGTTCTTCAAGGTATATTCCCAGTAGGGGGATTGCGGGGTCATATGGAAGGATGATTTTTAGAGCTTTTAGGAATTGCCACAGTGATTTCCACAGAGGCTATACTAGTTTACACTCCCACCAAAGGTGGAGAAGTGTTCCCTTTTCGCCACATTCTCTCCAGCATCTGTTATTTTTTGTTATTGCTAATAGCCATCTAACTGGAGTTAGGTGGTATCTCAGTGTAGTTTTAATTTGTATCTCCTTGATGACCTGTGAGGTTGAACATTTCTTCATGCATCTGTTGGCCGCTCATATGTCTTCTTTTGAGAAATGTCTGTTCATATCTTTTGCCCACTTTGTAATGGGGTAGTTTGTTTTTCTTTTCAGCATATTTGAGTTCCTTGTAGATCCTGGATGTTAGTACTTTGTCAGACATGGAGTTGGCAAATACTTTTTCCCAGTCTGTGGGCTGTCTCCTGCTCTCTTGATGTTTTCTTTGGCTTTGCAGAAGGTTGTCAGTTTAAGAAGGTCCCACATGTCTATCTTTTCTCTTATGGCCTGGGCACTTTGGATTTTGTTCAGGAATTGGATGCCAGTTCCAACTTCCACAAGGGTGTGCCCCATAGTTTCTAAAGTTTTTATGGTTTGAGGTTTTACATTTAGGTCTCTGATCCACTTAGAGTTAATTTTTGTGTATGGGGATAGATAGGGTTCCTGTTTCAATCTTCTGCATGTGGTCAGTTTCCCCAGTGCCATTTACTGAATAGGTTCTCCTCTCCCCAGTGGTAAGTGGTGGAGGATTTGTTGAAGATGAGTTGGTTGAGAAATTGAGGTTTTGCTTCTGGAATCTCAATTGTATTCCATTGGTCTATATGCCTGTTCTTTGTACCAATACCAGGCTGTTTTGATTATTATAGCTTTACAGCAAAGTTTAAAGTCTGGTAGTATGATACCTCTTGCTTTGTTTTTATTTGTTTGTTTGTTTGTTTGTTTTGCTGAGGATTGTTCTGGCTATTCTTGGTCGTTTGTGTTTCCATATGAATTCCTCAATTGTTTTTTCTAGATCTGAGAAGAATGTTGTGGGTAATTTGATGGGTACTGCGTTAAATCTGTAGATAGCCTTAGGTAAGATGGATATCTTCACAATGTTGATTCTTCCAATCTATGACTATGGGATATTTTTCCACTTGTTTGTGTCATCTTTGACTTCTTTGAGTAGTGTTTTGAGGTTATCATTGTAAAGGTATTTCACGTCTCTGGTTAGGAAGATTCCAAGGTATTTCATTTTTTTGTGGCTATTGTGAATGGGGTTGTGCTTTTTATTTGGGTTTGTGTTTGTTTGTTTATTGGTGTAAAGAAATGCAATTTTCTTTTGTGCATTTATTTTATACCCTGAGACTTTGGCAAAGTCCTTTATCAATGCAAGGAGGTTTTTGACAGATTCTCTTGGGTTTTCAAGGGATACAATCATGTCGTCTGCAAAGAGAGATAACTTGACTTCCTCTTTTCCTATTTGGATAACCCTGATTGCCGTCTCTTTTCTGATTGCTCTAGCCAGGACTTCCAATACTATATTGAACAGAAGGGGTGAGAGTGGGCGTCTTTGTCTTGTTCTAGTTTTCAGGGGAGATGGTTCCAATTTTTGTCTGTTTAGGAGTATGCTGACTGTGGGTTTTTTGTAGATGGCTTTTACTATTTTGAGGTATGTTCCATGTATGCCTAGATGTTGTAGGGTTTTTATCAAGAAGGGGAGCTGGACTTTATCAAAAGCATATAATGATATAATCTAATGATATAATCATGTGGTTTTTGTTCTGCCGTCTGTTGATGTATTTAATTACATTTATGGTCTTATGAATGTTGAACCAGTCTTGTGTCTCAGGGATGAAGCCTACTTGGTCATGGTGGATGATTTTTGAGATGTGTTGTAGAATCCGGTTTGCTAGGATCTTGTTGAGAATTTTAGCATCTATGTTCATCAAAGATATTGGCCTGTAGTTCTCTTTCTTTGCTGAGTCTTTACCTGGCTTGGGTATCAATGTGATGTTAGCTTCATAAAATGATTTGTGGAGAGTTCCATCTTTCTCAATTGCCTGGAATACTTTCAGTAGGATTGGTATCAGTTCCTCCTTAAATGTCTTATAGAATTCTGCTGGAAAGTCATCTGGTCCAGGATTTTTTTTTCTTTTTAGGTTGTTTTCTTAAGACATAGTCAATTTCCTTGATTGTTATTGGTCTGCTTAAGGTCTCGATTTCTTTTTGTTTCAACCTAGGCAGGTTGTGTGATGTCAGAAAGCCCTCCATTTCCTTAAGGTTTTCAAGTTTGTTTCATACAAGTGTACATAGTAGTCTCTAATGATCTTTTGTACTTATTCAGGGTCAGATGTGACTTCATCTTTTGTGTTTCTGATTGTATTTATTTGGGCTTTTTCTCTCTTTTTCTTGGTCAGTCTAGCTAGGGGATCATTGATCTTGTTTATCCTTTCAAAGAACCAGCTTTTTGTTTCATTGATTTTTTGTATTATCTTTTTGTCCCAGATTTGGGCTTTTATTTTGGTGATTTGTATTCTTCTGCTGAATTTAGGGTTTGGATGGTCTTGGTTTTCCAGCTTCCTTAGGTGACTTGTTAGACTGTTAATTTGTGATCCTTCCATTTTCTTCATGTGCGCTTGTAGAGATATGAATTCCCCTCTTACTACAACTTTCATGGCATCCCAGAGATTTTGGTAAGATG
>CAUYQG010067366.1:0-91821 GCA_963574415.1 Tarsius wallacei | reverse complement strand
TTATAATTGTTCAAGGTCACCTTATGAGTGAGAACATATGGAACTCAGTTCTTTGTTTCTGTGATAAATCACTGAGTATGATAGACTCCAAGTCCATCCAATTTGCTGCAAAGTCCATATATTTGTCCTTCTTTATGGCTGCATAATATTCCATTGTGTATAGAAAACAATTTATAAATAGGCCATCACTCCTGTTTGAAATATTTGCTATTTACCCTTCTTGATACATGCTTGACTCTTCTGTAATCTGCTCAGCACACATGGAGGCTAGTCTCTGTGAATTGCTTTAGCAGTTCTTTTCTTCTTCAGATTGAGTTGGGCCAGTATGTCCGGTAGGAGTATTGACAAGGTATCTATGCAGTAGAATGTTAAGATCAGGGCCGGGCTCGGTGGCTCAGCCTGTAATCCCAGCACTTTGGGAGGCAGAGGCTAGTGGATTGCCTGAGCCTGTGGGTTCGAGATCATCCCAGGCAAATTGGTGAGAACTCATCTTTACAATAGATGAAACATTGGCCTGGTGCGTAGCCAGCGCCTGTAGTTCCCGCTACTTGGAAGGTTGAGGCGGAAGAACCTCTGGAGCCCAGCCGTGAGTGTGCCATGGCACTCCAGACTTGGAGACAGAGTGAGACTCCAACTTAAAAAAATAAAGAAAATCAGGACCCCCACCCAAGTTCCCTTTGAACCAGAATACTAGTGTGCTTTATCCCTCCACGAAAGGTTACAGCTCCTATTACATAGCTATCTTTGACAGCTACGCTGTTTCCTCTGGGTTTCAGTAATTGTTCCCTCCTTTTAGGCCTAGGCGGTATAATGTTTTTGCTGCTGTCCCATATTTAGGTGACTCCCCATATTTACACTCTTGTATTAACCCTTTCCTGAAACTGTCCTTGATTACTTCATTTGAGTAGGTCATCAGTTTCTTATCAGGATTCAGTTTCTTATAAGGATTTACCACAACCACAAAGCAGAAAAGCAACAACTCACAGAAGGCAATGACATTGGTTGGTAGAAATGCTGAAAGTTGTATAGAAAAACAAGAAAAATGGAAAAAGCACAAGAAATAATCAGCACTGCAGAAAACTCAGTAAGAAATATAGTAGATGTAAACGATAAAAGCAAACAATTGAAAATAAGGTAGTGTTAAGCTTTTGCTTGTAAAATGATAGATTTAGAAATTTGGTTAAAGAAAGCCTATTTTGCTGATGCCTGGATCTCCCCCACACCTCCAAAAGGAAAATAGAATAGAAAAATACTTCAAATTATAATTAGAAGGAACTTTTCAGAAATAAAAAGACGCTTAAACTTACATAGTAAAAGGATATACTGGAATAGGAAAATTGATCCAGAATTGTCAATGTCAAGATATATCCTAAAGTTCAAAGATAAAGAAACAATTATTTTGGAAACAAAGCCAAAAAAATCAAATGTATTATAGAAAAAGTTAAGAAAAATTGAATTAGGCTAGCCTCAGACTTCTTTACAATGTGCATACTAGAAGATACAGGAACAAGGTTGCAAGGAAATAATAGGATGAAACTGGGACTATGCATTTCATCTACAAGAAAAATATTTTTTAACTACAAAACCTGAACACATAAGAAGATAGAAAATATTTTTCTTCCCATGAGTACTTCTTAAGAAAATGACTAAAAATAAGAACTTTAAATTAACTATGTGAAATCTCAGAAGATTATGTAAAAGATAAGGTTGTGATCAGTAAATATGTAAAATTGTGGAATAAATTCTAAAATGCATTTCAGGAACAGGCTGACCAAAAAGGTATAAAAGTGATATGCCTCACAATATATAAACTAAAACAAATATATTGGAGAAAGTAATGAAGATGAGAGAAAGAAAGAACAGAAGAAATAAAGTAAACCAAGTGCCTTATCCTGATGCCCACAAACAGGTGTCTGGTAAGTCCACACACACACACACACGCCCACAGGTGTGCATCCTCAGGCATACACAGACAAGCCCATGCACATGTGTGTGTGGGGGGCACTGCTAAGGAAGCCACACAGTGCAGTCATGTCCCCTGAAGTAGGTCACACGCTTCTCTCAGTCAGGCCCTGCCCCTCCTGGGCCCCCACAAAAGGCTGCAACAGGTCCCAGTCCTGGAAGCCAAGCCCAGGCTCTGGTTACAGGGAGGGGCCTTGGACAGGCAGGGGCAGCCTGGCCACATCCCAGCTCCAGGCTGGTGGGGACCACATGCTCCTCTGAGGAGTTGGCCAGCCCTGGCCTGGGTGCCTGCGCTGTCCTGCCCCACGATGCCTGCCCCACGATGCCTGAGAAGGCCTGGGCTCTGCGTCCTCCCCGGAACAGTGGCTAGACCGTGTGTGTGCGTGTGCGTGGCTCGGTGTTCCCTGGACTCTCTCTACGTCTCTCACTCCAGTCATTTTGTCCGCCAGCTCTTCTGTCCTGAACATTCCCTGTACCTTCCCCTTCTGTCTGGAAACACAAAACAGACCAGGAGCCAGGACCTCTGTCACCTGCTGACAATGAGTCACATGCTGCGCTGTGGCCGGCCCTCTCGGGTACACACGGCCCAAACCCGCATGCCCTGCCTTGGCCGCACCCAGGTGCCGGTGGCCGCTCCCAAGCCCCATGCTTGGCTTGAAGCCAGGACTCGGCGAGTCCAGGCCCGGCTCGTGGTGGCGCGTGCCTTATCCAAAGCTGAATGGTATATGATGTTATTGAAAATATCATTGGTAGTACAAAGTTAAATAATAATAAAATAATGCTATTGACTAAAACCAGATGTGGTTAAGAAGAAGAGAGAAAAAACTTAGACAAAATATGGAAAAATTATAATTTTTCATGGTATAGAATTAATAATAGAATAAGAGTCTTAAGTTACAATCATAAGGATAACCACTAGAATAAAAGGTAAACTTTTAAATATCAGAAAAATCTATTAATACATATTTAAAGACCAAAGCAAACATAAAAATCAACACAATGTAAAAAAATAATGTGACATAAAATAATATGACTGACCATTGATAAGGCAAATAAATGTGAATGAGCTAAAAGCACCTGGAAAAAAAATTTCCTACTGTTTTACAAAGCAAAATTTCATTAAAAAAATATTCAGAAAAGTAACTTGAAAGTAAAAGGATAAGCAAAATAACCAAGCAAACAAATAAGTGGAATTGTGGGGCTAAATTAGAGAAAGTAAAAAAATGATAAAATTGAGTAAATAGTCTCATATCATAATAAGTAAGATCTTCAGAATTATTAAAGAAAAAGAAGAGTCACATAAATAATAGTTGACTTTAGTTTGTTCTCTTAGGAGACTAACTAGAAAATTAACACAGAAGTAAACATTTTAATAACAATAATACAGTGTGCATTATCTCATTTATACATATAAATTATTTTACATAACTTGAGTTTTTGTGTGCATATATATAAAAAATTATGTATAAACATAAGATTGATTATATACCTAAAACTTGCACTCTAAAAATTGAAGTTAGAATTTCTGTTTAGAATACATTAATGAATATTGATAACACATTACATCACAGATAAACCCTTACTAACAATAAAATAAAATAATAATACAGACACTACACTGTGAACACGTCAATAAAATTGAAAACAGTAGCAACAAGAAAACAAAATTTTAAATGTTAAAACTATCATTTTAAATAAGTAGTGGTTTGTGAAGCAAATATAAACCAACATCACAAAATATCTAGAAAACAATGCAAATGAAAATAAAATACTATATTTAAGAATGTGTAAGAAGGTTCTAAAGCAATGTTTGGAGAAAACACATGGCCTTCAATACCTAGACAATAAAAAACAACAACAAAAGGGAAATTAGATCTCTAACTCAAATATTTGGAAATAAAGACCAAAATAAAATGAAACAAAATTGGCTAAAATTATTAAAGCAGAATTTAATGAATATGAAAATAGAAAAACTAAAGCAGATAATTTGAAAAAAATGTTTAATGAGAGAAAGCACACATATAAAAATTGATAAATGAAAAAAACACACACACCAAAAATGCAATGAGTAGTCTAATAATTTTTGTTGCTCACATTTGTGTAAATTCATTTGAATACTTGGTTGAAATTAATGTTTACCTAGGAAAATATAATTTATAAAATTGACTCTAGAATAGCTAGAAGAGCTTAATAAACTAATTTGTACAGAATAATTAGTAAAAATTTTTAAAGACTTATTCCTCAAAAAAGTAACAGGCAGTGACAGTTTGACCAAATTTGTAAAAGGAGAGAATGGTAATGTTAATGATGCTTGACACACTTAGGGCACAGAGAAAGGAAAAATATTTTACATTTGTTTAAAAGAATCAAGGCAAGAATGATAGTGATACTCCCTCCAAAATTTAAAAAAAAAAAAAGTAGGAAAAAACAATTTTCAAGCTTTTGTACAAGATTATTTATTAAAGCATTTTATTAATAAAAACCTTAAATATCATCTAGTAAAGGACTAATTAGGTAAATGATGACAAACCTTACAGATGGAATATTATGCAGTTATTAAAGAAATTAGAAAATTATGTTTCTATTGGTATTAAAAATCTTAAAGTTATTTATTCATCTACCATATTTATTAAAAATATTTACTCAGCATCAAATATGTGCCAGGCATTGATGTACATGTCAGGTAATATTGAAGCAAATGAAGCAAAGTTGAATACATAAAATGTGCCTTCCAGAGGAAGGAGATAGACAGAAAAAAAGATAAACAATTATATGATTTACAGTAAGTTGGACATACATTTTTTTTTTAAAAGTAAAGAAACAGGACATGAAACATCAGAGTAGGTGGTTAACATTTTAAATAGGGTGGTCAGTATTGACTTCAATTAGAAGGCAACTTTAGACAAAGATATGAAGGAAGTAAGGAAACCACCATGAAGGTATTTAGGGAAAGAATATTCTAGGCAGAGAAAATAATGCAAAAACGTTGAGACAATAAAGTGTCCTGTAAGAGAAATGGAAAAAAATGCATGAGACTAGAGCAGTGAGAACAAGTGGGAGATCATCAAAGAAAGGGTTACAAGTCACGTATGCTTTTGCAGGTAATAGTAGAGACTTTGGCTGCCATCTTGAGAGCAGGTTTCACTGAACAACGAGAGAGAGAGAGAGAGAGAGAGAGAGAGAGAGAGAGAGAGAGAGAGAGAGAGAGAGAGAGAGAGAGAGAGAGAGAGAAAGAGAGAGAGAGAGAGACCAGCTCAGAAACTTTTGCAATAATCCGGGGGAGAGGTGATGGTTGCTTTTATCTGTAGGTGTTCATAAAGTAAGATGGCGAGCAGAAGTTGACTTCTGGATAGATTTTGAAAGAGTGCCAATGGGATGTGTTGTCAAAATTGATGTGAGAAGGAAGGGGGAGAAAAAGCAAAAGTGATGTTACTTGCCTGAGCTGGTAGAACAGAGTTAGCAGTGACTGAGAGGAAGACAACTAGAGATGGATGGGATTTGGGAGAAAGTCAGAAGTTAATTTCAGACAAGTTCTTTTTGAGATGCTTATTATATATCTAAGTGCCTGTGTCAATTTGGCAGCTCGATATATGGGTCTATAATCTAGGAAAGAGGTCTGACCTAGGAATCTAAATTTGGAAGTGACCACACTAGCTGTTTAATGCAAGAAGAGGAAGACCACCTATTGTATAAGAATGGAGCGGGAAATATATAAACAAATCTGCTTGTAGTTAGATAAAAATCTTTGAAAATTACTTAAGAATTCAATAACAGCCTGCCATTTGTTTGAGGAAATGGAACTGGACAAATAGAAAGGCAGGATTTGGAGGGAGACATTGTCTGTATACCCTTTGTCATTTTAAAAATGATCAGACAAGTGATAGAAGATCCTTTTCATTAAAAATAATTAAATAAAGAAATGGAAAAGAAAATTTAAGTTTAAAAAACTTAAAATACAAAGTATTTCAACCAAAAATAAACACAATAAAATGTTTATTGAATGAATACTTGCAACTTTTTCTGAGACTTTACTTACTTCACTTGACTGTATGTATATACAGTAGAGTAAATCAAGCATTATTTATTAAACGTTCATATTGTTTAAACCTACCCCAAAATATTCTTGATTATTAATACTTTTAATCCAGTAACCCTAGGAAGATGTTTAATACAAGTATTTGTTCTGAGTATGCAAATCAAACTTTCTTTAACCCATTTCCCATTCAGAAAATTAAAAATGCAGCTCTCTGCCACGTTCATTTATTTAATTTTACATAAACACACTCTTTGAAGATGAAGCAAATCTGACTGGTTTTCAACGTGAAAAATAAAATAGAAAAACTGTTTTTGGTGTTATTTCTAAACAGCACTTGTCCCTAATCCTAATAAGAATTACGAGAGAGAGAGAGAGAGAGAGAGAGAGAATTGCTATATTTTATAAATGGAAATAGCACTACTAAAAACAGAATGTTATAAATAGAATGATGTCATTTGTTTCCAAAGATTATCAGCATACTAGAGTGATGTGAAAATAATAATAACAGTGAGGGTTTTTTTGGCAAGATTTGGGGGTAAGGTGAGGACTGTAATCCTCAAGTTATCTCAGGGTAAACACTGCAGCCACAAATGCTGCTGGTGAGTATTCCTGGGGCAGAAAAGGAGTTAATGACTATACAGCATTTTTTAACTCAGTTGAAAATGGTTTTAGACACAATTGAGTTCAGCTGCTCAAAATTAATCAGGAATGTTTTTCCTTTCTTTCTGGTAGTTTTTTCTGAATTCAGGTAGATCCTGTTTACATGTATTGGAGATGGCTTCTTAGAGCTCCAGGATTCCATGGTTCTTAATATCTGTGAATTCAGAAGTCAATTTTTTTCTATATAGTTCTGGCAGAATTACCAGGGAGAAACCATCATACCTAACCTTGAGCCAGTGTTCATGCCTAGAAACACAGTGTAATCTGGTTCAAAAACTAGAATTCTGTGCAAGGATTGAGAGTAGAAGAGAAACCGTTCCCCTCAAAAAAGAAAGTGCAAGAGAAAAACAAAAAAAGCTGATGATCACTATAGCTATCTTCTCATGTCCCGATCTCTACAAATATCCACGCTAATAAAGTGATAAACGAAGTCTATTATGATAGAGTCAATGTTCCATTTTTCTAAATTTGTTTTTCTATTCACTTACTTTCTCACACTTTTTAGTACCATGTCCAAATTGAAGAAAATGATTTTTTTTTTTTTTTACAAAGCAATATAAGCTAATCCATAGACTATCATGCTAATAGATTTATATTGTATCGGCTAACATGTTAAATACAAATGAAGGTTCATGAACAAGGATGATATGATCACTATAAAGTTTGAAAGTGATTATTCTGGTAAATCTGAGCAGTATGGCTGAAGTGTAGAGAGCACAGGTAGGGCTTTGTACTAATACGAGGTGGTAAATCCTGGTTTAAGATTAAAGTAGCAGAAGTAGAGATGAATAACTTTTCTTTTCTCCTTGGAAGAAAGATTTAACTACACATGGATTCAAATGTTACCAATTTAAATATGTTCACATAACCTTTTTAAGTGAAATGAAGCTGCCTTCATTTCAAAGAGCCAAAGGCAATATGCTCATATTTGCAACAATCACCATAACAAAACATTTTTCCAGTGGAACCATACTTTAAAGAATGACTCATATATTCCTTCCATAATGAATACTACCCCTTTAAGTAGCAGAAACAGCTTTAGAGGATAATAGTTATTATTATGATTGCCAATCTATCCCAGAGCTGCTATTCTGCATTTTGCTGCTTATAGTCATAAATAGTACTTTTAGCATGAGAATTCTATTTGTCTCAAGCCAGATTGCCAAAACCCTGACGGATGGGAAAAGGGTGATATCAAAGAGGAAGAGGGAGGGAGGGAAGGAGGGAGAGAGAGAGAAACAGAGAGAGAGAGAGAGAGAGCGCGCGAGAGAGAGAGAGCGCGCGTGAGAGAGAGAGCGAGAAAGAACGAACTAGGAAATAATATAGCGGAGACCCCAGAGTAAATCTAATAGTATCTGTGTTAACTTCTTCAAAACCAATTAATTGAGAACTTCCTTTTATTATAGTTCATTAGAAAAATTGTCAAACCCGGATGCAGAGGATTCATTGTACCACATTGAAAGAAGGGACCCCAAGAAACTTAGAATAAACTTAGTTCACATTTTGCTTCAGCATAGTCATTTTTGCTTAGACTGACATGTTTTAAATCTGGCACAGGTTAGACATAGATAAATTTCCAATAGGCAGGTTTGAGGAAGCATTCAGACATTTCACTGGAGCCCAAGCTGGCAGACTACCCCACCCTGACAGCAAATCTCCATCAGTTGCAAGACCAGGACAGCCCAACTTTTCAGTTCATGGTTTAGCATAATCACCTCTAAGAAACTTTCAGGTTCCTTCTGGAAGGCAGAAGGTCAAAGATCACCCCTTAGCTGGCTGAAGCAATTGAAATGATAATTAGACCACCTTTTTGCTAAGGAGCTTGTCGTTGGAAACTCTGACAGGTCTCTTGCAGGAAAAACTCCTCCCCTTGTCCCCTCCCATCTAGCCCATAACCATGGCAGCAATCATGTGACTAACCCACCAATCTGCCTGCTGTCCGTCATCTGACCTCAGGACTTGTCCTTGCCTGCCCCTTCTGATAATGTGGAGCAGACCACCACCCAATCACCTTGATGATCTTCCCCCCTCAAAGGAAGGGTTAAAAGGACTCAACTATGAGCAACCAGCCGCCATTATCTTGCTAAGCTATGGTGTGGCCATGTGCTCTTTGAGCTATGGCCAGGCCATGTTTTCTTAAGTTTTGACCTCCTCTCCACCTTAGGGAGGTGAATCTCCTCTTTCTCTTTCACTCTCTATCTCTAATTTACTTTCTAAATAAACTATATTTTCTACTCTAACTTCTGTGCAACTCTTTGAATCTTTCTCATGGCACTGGATCACATACCAGACACCCATACTCCCAGTGGGTCTGCCCTAACATTGTGGAGACTCCGCTGAGAATGTGGCCTGATGCATATCATCCGATATCACATCTTTAAAATAACTAATTTTTATTATTTGTCAGTAACTCGTTTGATAACATGTAGCAGACTTACATGAGTTTAGGTAATGATGGGGTTGAAGACACTACCCCGAAATATGGTTGCTTAACATTTGAAAAAATAGCATAAGCAGAAAAGTCATTCTCTTTTTCTTGTTCTTCTCTCCTAAAACAGGGCATAACACCTAGAAAAGGATCTCCTGACCCTTCCCTAAAGCAGGTCATATGACCCCTCATGTGAGAGGTGCTTACTATAAACATGGAGGAAAGGAACATCCTTATCTCTTGAAGACACAGGGACACAGAAGAATCTGGACAAACAGGCCTTGCTAAGCTCCTCCAAGCTTGTTACTATAAGGACCATACCCTTTTGTCCTCCAATCATACTTGCCCACCACTGTCCACTTCTTCATCAGAATTAGCATAAAAATACACAAGTTTACCTGTTTCTTTCATTTCTGAAATCTGTATCCCACATACTTTTCTCTTGCTAATCTGTCTCTCGTTATAGGGGCTCCTCCATTAACTTAAGATGAAAAAATGTATATATTTCTTTTCCCCTACAGCACCATTTTAATTCATCTGAAACTGTCACCTCATTAGATTGTTGAATAAACAATCTAAAAAACTTGAAGTCTTTGGATTTGTTTTTTGAGCAAATTGTAATTTTTTTAGACTACAAGCATGTATCTAATCTTCTTGTGTTCATTAACTCATCTGTTAAATCCCTCAATATTTATAAAGTCATATTTGAAATAGTCTCATCACCAAAAATGCCATGAAGTATTGATGCTAAACAAAAATACACAATCGCCATAATGTAAAAGCCAGCTGATTTTTCTTAGGAAATAAGTCACTGATTCTTTTCAGTATACAGTAGGGATATAATCTCTAGGCTTTTGGTTTAAATCCCATGCATTCTGGAGAATGAGATTTTAAGAACTTAGTATTGATGTATAATAGTATTACTAAGCAAGATGCTATTTCAAGAAATAAAGAAGAGTAAAATTTGACCATTTTTTCTAATGAAGGAATATTTATGCCACTGGAAAGCAGAGGTAACAAAATGCAGAAAATGCCAAATAATATTGATTATAGGATGATCTAAAAGGAAAATTTAGTGAATTTAAGAGAACTCTTATGACTGAAATAAATTAGGGTGAGAAAATTAAATAAAAAACAAAAATAAGGAGGATGTGGGAGAAACTATTCCACAAAGAAAAAACAAAAACAGAATGGGCTTTGAAGTAGAAACAATCTGGTGGGAACTTCTCTGCCACATTACTGTTGAATTTAGTAATCTGAGCCTGTCTCCATGCCTGGAAAATAGAATAAGAGGATATTAAAGACTCTTTCAATAATTAAAAAAAACAAAACTAACTTTAAGCAAAGTGCTAAACTTAATCTGGAACATTATAGAATCTTTCTATGGGTTTCTTCCACTATAAAAGATAGATAATGGAAACAAATGTTAGAAGAGTCATGAATCAATAAAATGGAGATGATAGCAAATGAAAAGACTTTCAAGTTTTGGTATATATGCTTTTAAAAAAGACGTAATGGAAGAATTATAGGACCTGAGTTCTAATCCCAAATATAGTACCCAGATTGCTGGATATACTGGGCAACAATTTAAACTCTCTTCAATTTTTATAACTCTAAAAAGGAATGTTGGATAATTGAATTCTAAGATCCTTACCATTTGTAATGTCAGTGATTAGATGATTGTGGGTATGTGTATTGGCTCCATTAATATCAGTGATTAGAAATTTTTCTAATGCTTGCAAAAATGTTAACAATATAGAAAATAATATTAGTTTGGTAAAAACTAATGAGTAATCTAATTGATATCCCTTTTATGGAAATTTTACTTTTATATAATAATTATAGAAAATAAGAAACAAAATTAAATTTATTAGATACTATACAAAACGATAAAATCAGTCAAATTGATAGATTTTGAGAACACTCTAAAAACCATGCACTAAACAAGAACAAAAGTTTTTAAAAATTGGGTAAGATTGCATGCTGGTACTAGTTTGTATCAAGATTACTATCATTGTGGATTTTGACTTTGTTAAGATAGCTCATGGACAATCAACTTGACAATAATCATCATTATTATTATCAGCATCATTATTATTGCTATCACTTAAGAATTATCATCCTTTTTTAGAGGATTAAAGCAGAAAGAAGCTTATTGTGGGAAACAGAAGAATTGTATTCAAGTTAAAATTTTTCAGCAGTGGATAATTTATTTTCTCTGGTCTTTTTTCTATTGTATACAATTTTAAACTCTTCCAATTTTAAAACATTTTCTTCCATGAGTAAGTCTTAAGGCTGATTTTTAAAATTAATTTTAATAATTACTTTTAGAGTGTCTTACAATTTCAAACTAACTTCTACTAAATCAGTCTTTTATTATTGATTAAACAAATTAATAAAGGACTGTGGCTGAATGATTTGGAAGATAAAGTGTTAAGGAAAAATTTCCTCAGAAGTGTGAACATTCTTCCATGCACCCATGTGTCTATGTTTAACATCTGAGTGTGTGTAGAAGGTACACTCCAGAAATAAATGGCTCAACTCTCTTTGACCCTAGAGCAAAATAAATGAGAATAATAAAGTTCACCCCTTTGAGTTTTGCCTTGTTATCAAATATTCCCCAAATCATGAAGCCAATAAAAGTGAAATAGTCTGTCAGGGGAAAAAAACAACAAAAAAGATACTTCTCATTTTTCCCCTCAGGCATTTTAAGAAAACTTCAATTTTAGATGTATGAATGAAATTACTTCCAAAAATTAGAAAATTCTATCAGCTCAGAGGACATGACTATCTGTAGCAGAAAGTTAGACTTCCACCCCAAGAAAAATGGTAATATAGCATTTCATGTTTTTTAAATCCTCACTATAAACTGAAAAAAAAATTGACTTAATTTCTCATGTTTTTGTTGATCTTATTTCAATTATATCCACATATTAAAAAATGAAAAGAAAGGATGTGGGGTTTTTTTTGAGAAACTCAACTTTCTTCTAACTAGGAGGAAGAAGATCATTGCTGAAGAGTTTCAACACATTTTTTAATGTATTTAAAATTATATTAGTGAATGTATTAGTTAATACTTATATATGAAAGGAATGCCATAACCCAGGGCCTACTCCAATGCTAAACTACTGTCAAAGCCCTGGGGATTGATAATCTCCCTCTGTGGTTCTTCTTCACGCCTCCCTACAGCCTCTACTTTTGACAGTGATTTTAGTAGATATTTTACTGGAATGTTGATCCTTTTGGACCTCTTTCTTTTTTTAATTTTTATCTTAAAGATGTAGGATACAATTCAGGGTTAGGTATACAAATGGTCATTGCACGGGTAAAGTTGGGCCTCATTTTGGTCCCCACATCACGTGGTCTGAGATCAGGTTCCCTTATTGATAAAGTGTGTCCCTCCGCTCCCTCCCATGGCAGTTTCCCCACTACTACCAATCCCTTTCTTATAGTATTATGATCAATGTTCAGGGTCCCCTTATGAACGAGAACATATGGTGGACCTCTTGCTTCTCATCACAATCATATCATGTCTACTAATCCTGCTTCCAGGCTTCCCAATGTTGTTCAAGGAAGTTATGTGAATTGAAGCCAATGCCCACTACATGTATCTGCATTTCAACTTCATTTAGAAGCTACCTGTCACCCCTCCCTTACTCCCGCTCCTGTTTTTATATTGCCTTTCCAAATCTATTCTGTTCTCAATATTTGTACGAGGAGAAAACAGAGTGTCTTCGTTTTCCCTTTGTGCCTCACGTTTTTCCCAAGTCTATATTAATCTGCGTCTTCTACGACCCATTATCAGAGTCAGTGGCCCTCTGCTCACGTTGCCCCTTATTCCTTTCCTGTCTCCTTCACCATTTTGCTTCATGGCTGATGCCCTATTGCTTCATCTTCAGTCTCTGTCTCCTCCTGATCCATCCCCTCTGTCTTTATTGGCTTTTTTTTTTTTTTTTCTTTTTTTTTTGAGTTGGAGTCTCACTCTGTCGCCCAGACTGGAGTGCAGTGGCCGCCCCCAGCCACCGCAGCCTCGACCTGCTGGGCTCCGGCGATCCTTCCGCCTCGGCCTTCCGAACAGCTGGAACTACAGGCGCGCGCTACCACGCCCGGCTGATTTTTTTACTTTATTGTAGAGATGAGGTCTTGCCAAGTTGCCCAGGCGGGTCTCGAACCCGCGGGCTCAGGCAATCCACTCACCTCAGCCTCCCAAAGGCACGGGATTGCAGGCTGAGCCACCGAGCCCGGCTGTCTTTGTTGTTTACTCACTCCATTACCTGTATATTTCCCTTCGATTAGATCATTCATCGGCTTCTTTTTTTTTTTTTCCTTCAATTAACGCCCTTCTCTACTTATGTATCTCTGCTTTATCTTTAGCTTAAAATGTTCTCAATATAAGCTTCCTCCAACATAACTTCATGCCCATTTTATCTTCCCTTTAGAATCTCCCTTTTATCCAAAAATCCTATCCAAAAATCATGGCTTTACTTATCATTGCTATGTGAATAATTTCTTGTAAATTTATATATTTAACTCCGGTTTCTATTCTGAGCTTTAGTGCCAAATTTTCAAATGTTACCTCATTAACTACAGATTCACACCTTTTCCCTCAAACTTCTGTATTTATAAATGGTGTGTCTTCACACTACTCCCACTCACCTCTCCACCACCACACACCCAATAACTTTAATCAAAAGATCAGAGCTGATTCCTTTCCTCTTTTCTCGGCCTTTACAGCCAATGAATTACCTAGGCTTGTTGATTCTATCATACTATTACTTCTCCCATCTTCTGGAGGGCCATGGAGTGCCTGAGAAAAGAAAACAGAAAGCAAAAAGTTACATAAATTGACTTACAGTTCCTCTATGCTCAGTAACATTCTTCTCGTACTTCTCCTAAGCATGAATAGGAGTGATTACTTATGCTGCTTTCCTTTGTACAGGAAAAGCCAGATGTCTCCTCTATAAGAACTTAAAGAAACCTGGTACAGTGGTTCACGCCTATAATCCCAGCACTTTGGGAGGAGGAGGTGAGAACATTGCCTGAGATCAGGGGTTCAAGACCAGCCTGAGCAACATGGTGAGACCTTGTCTCTACAATAAATCAAAAAATTATCCAGGAATGGTGGCACATGCCTATGGTTCCAGCAACTTGGAAGGCTGAGGTGGAAGGATAGCCTGAGTTCAGCAGGTTGAGGCTGCAGTGGCTGTGAGCATGCCACTGTACTCCAGCCTGGGTGAAGCAGTGAGACTCTGACTCTTAAAAAAACAAACAAACAAAAAAAAACTTAAAGAACATTTTCACACTGCTTTTTCACTCATACTTTAAATTCATATCTTTCATTTATTTTCTGAACATGTTCATTAAAGAATAGTCAAGGAAAAAAATACTCTTTAATCCTATTCTTAGAAAGGCCCTGAGACAATTTTTGTTGGCTTCTGTAGTGCTTATATTTTCCCTTGATTACATCAAATTCTAAAGGCTACTATTTTCCGAGTTCATTCTAAATTGAATACAATAGTTAGAATCATAATTAATTGCAGTAAGCACACAGATAAGGCATAACCATTTATGAATCTGGATCCTTTATTTTAAATTCAGTTTTTGAGTGTTTTGAGATTTTGCTATTTATTTTATGATAAGTTACCCAACCATGTATGTCAATTGATTATAAATGTTACCAAAATAAAAAGATTGCTTCAAAGTGGTATAGAAAGTTAACACAATTGAAGGATTTTCAATGTATTTACTAGTTTTGTTATGTAAGCACATTTTATAGCTAAAATTCTTCATAATGGTTTAGTACAGTATATATACATCTGCATTTTAAACTCACCTGAGAATTCTATTTTAGTATCAAAGTGTTCCGACACTGAAAGCCTCTGGAATACATTCTTTTAAGGAGTCACCATTGATCCTATTCTACAACTTACTTATTGCCACAAAGTGGAGATTATATTTAATTGAGCTAAATGAGAGAATCACACAACAAAGTGCTGCTTTATTCAATTTCCAGATATTTCTTAGGTGGAATGACTAATCAAATATAATTGTTGGTTTATGACACATGTTAATTTGAGTCACAGTTTTAATTATAAAAGCATGGTTCATCTTCATGCTAATCCAAAACATTTCAGGCACCTAACCTAACCGAGCCATTTTCAACTAACGGCAAAGATGTCAGATAAAGGAAAAGAGTTCACATATTTTAAGGACCATAAAGTGGTGATAAACAGAATACTGGCCGGGTGCGGTGGCTCAAGCCTGTAATCCCAGCATTTTAGGAGGCTAAAACGGGAGGATTGCCTAAGCTCAGGGATTCGTGACCAGCCTGGGCAACTTGGTGAGACCTCGTCCCTACAACAAATCACAAAAATTAGCCGGGCGTGGTAGTGGGTGTCTGTAGTTCCAGCTACTTGGAAGGCTGAGGCGGAAGGATCACCTGAGCCCAGCAGGTGGAAGCTACAGTGTCCGTGAGCGTGCCACTGCACTCCAGTCTGGGTGACAGAGTGAGAATGTAACTCAAAATAAACAAATAAATAGAATGCTAAGTTTCTTGCAATCAGGTGTAATTGCTCTGCATTTTCTTGTTTATAATGCTATGAACAATAATATGTTTTTTAAATAAAAGTCAACTTATGTTTTGTATTTCATTCCTTCCTTCATTAATTCATTTATAAGTGGTCCCAGTGAGCATGTGCCTATTTGCTGGAAATGCAAGGATTTTACCATATATCGATAGTGTTAATATTTATAGCTCATTTGTGTATAAAATCTTCCTGGACCTATGCAAGGATAACTCAATTCTACTATGCCACATGCAATGACACCATTCTCAACTTAGTATATTATGACTCTTCTATTTCTTTCCATATGATTCATATCTACTATAATGCTGCTACCAGTGTTATTGATCCTTTTTTGTTACAGTCTCTACAAAAGAATTTTCTTCTTAGCACTCTGGATGAGAACTTACATAGGTGTGATTAAATACCTTTCTTAATCACAAGGCCTGCTAAGAGCTGCTGCTACCAATGTAGTAGATCAAAAGACAACCTCCCACAATTATCTGGTACAACCATCAATAAAATATATACTTGTTTCAGGTAGCTAGGACTAGCCAGGATAATGCAGCGGCCTTTATGTGTGAATTGTTCAGTGCCAAAGCAATAATCTCACAGCAGCATTGTATGGACATGCTGATAGAGATTAGAATAGAATTTCCTTAAGAAGAATTTGTGGGACTTACAACTCTTTCCTGATCTGAAATTCAAAAAGATGACTATTTATTCAAAAAATTATATTTACTGAACATTTTTTCATCTTTGGGTTGATAGATGTACTCTGAGCTCTAAGTAGTCTATGGTTTTTGTGTTTGGGATATACTATTTACACTAGATAAAATCTAGCAGAGCTCTTTTTTTGTTTTCCAATGCTATTAGCATTTTCTAGAATGCAATGCATTTGTAAGGTTGATCACTTTTCTTGACCTAAAGAACACAATTAGTTCTCTACATCAAAGTGTGCTCAGATTTCAAGTGACCTTTACTTTTGTATATATTGATTTCATATTTTCCTGATTTAAAAATTAGGTCAACATTTTTATGTAGATACTTCAATTTTTAAAAATACATTAACCATTTACTTTTGACCCAGTTGACATACTTTTCTCCTTAGTCAAAAGCAGAACAGATTTGCCTGTGGCATTTTTCATATCCCTTGCTACATTTTATATATAGAAAGAAATGACTAAGGTTTTTTTTTTTTTTTTTAGTTTAATTTTGCAACTTTGCTGTGAAAAGCAGTATGACTCTTTTCAGGTTTTCCCCACCTTTCTCAGAAATTCATATCTGTCAAATTCAACATTTGATCTTTAATTTCTTGAGGCTATTTAATACTGACATATATGCTAACTGACTATCTTTAGTTCTTCAGGGTTTAGTTTCATCCATTCCATCAAGTATTTAAGAAGTTTGAAATACTCCCAGGATCATTTATCTAAAGGGACTTAAAGAAAGACAATACTAGTTGGATTTTATTATATACCAACTGAAAAAGAAAATTAATTTTGCCTCAGGTCTCAAATGTAAATGAGAGCTCTATTATATAATGAATGATTGCCTGAATAACCTAATTGAATCAAGGTATAAGAAATATTCGGTTATTTTATGCCAAATATGTTCTTTTTTCTAAATGATTAATATTTAACATCTAAACGTTCTTCAATTTGCTAGTCACACAATTTTTCATTTCTTGTTTGCACATCTATTATATACTTCTGGTAATATTCTTATGCAAATGATAAAATGACCTCACATCATCTCACAATTTGACAGTTGAGTACATAGATTGAAATGAAGAATGGCAAGGGGTGACTTGGAGAGTCCAACAAGATCAATCACAGATGATTGGAAATTATATTGCTTCATTGTCACTCATTTTTTGGCATAATAATTCTGCCAAAGAACCTATTTTGTGGAATGACCTACTCTTCGCACTTAATAATTTGATTCTGTTGTACTATAAATATAAAAATCTCTCTTAGAGTAACGACTGGCAGAAAACGTAGGCTATGAATGAGACACCTTTTCATGTCATCATTTTTATGCACAAATACCCAGCATCTGGCCAACATCAAAACATGTAGGCTCTGGCAGCTTGCATCAAACTTCGTGCCAGATACAGTCAGAATTTTTTCTGAGTAGGTCCACTGTATGTGATCTGGGACACATGTTTGATATTATCTGGAAAAACAAAAACAATGAGTCAATGAGTTGAGCTCTGCTTGACACTGAAAAGGAGTTTGGCTCCATAAACAGTTTCTGAGAAGAATATTTCACTCTGAGCATAGCAACTAAGGTTCCATTATTAATGTAAATAAATGAGAGGAAAGAAGGAAGCCTTGATGATTGCCATGGTAAAAAAAATTAAACAGCCCTGAGACTGCTGATTAGAGTTGACTTTAGTAACTGGCTGGGAATGCAGACATTTGATCCAGCATGCACTATTACCAGAATTCACACTGACCAATCAATGTCTTCTCCTAAAATGTATTTGCACTCTGGGGAATTATGAATTCCCAATGATACCTTTGGAGCCTCATAACTTTCTGGAAAGAGTTTTTTGAATAAATGCTACATGGATTTTAGAGTAAACTTTAAGCAGTTTCATTAGTTAAAAAAAAACACGTTTTTCTTTCTATAGCTAATATATAGGTTTAAATTATTTAGAGGAATTCATTTGATCCTAGATTACATGCTCACCTATATGTGGAGTTGCAGGTCCCAAAATAAACATGGCTAATCTTCCTGGGCATTGGTTTAACTTAATGATAATAGCACATTAGTTTGGTCTCCAGAGCAATTTCTACAAGTGATTGGAAATATCACTTATCTCCTAAAAAATTGAAGATCAGCAAAAATGTATTTCTAGATACTTTTTGATTATCCTGATGTTAAGATACTAAGATTCATAAGAATTCATAAGAGGAAGAGTTTCCAGAATGAAAGTATAGATCATCTTTGATAATTACTTTTTAGATTTAACTTGTAGTTGTGTTTTCTTAAAAGTACCAATTGCAGCACAAATAAAGTGACACATGGATGTTGCCCTAACATTGATTTGGTTATTCTTATGTATACACATGAGCACAAGTGCTTCCAGACACAAACTCATTAGTGTGTACAAATATACACAAATGAATCAACCCTTTCAATTTAGAGTCAGGTATTTCCTCCTAAGTATTACGTGTATCATGCCATTAGAATCCTGTATGCTTGCTGGTAGACCAAATTGTTCAACTAAACTCATCAGTGTCCCCCCCCCAACAAAAAGGAAAAATTAAATATGAGTGAAAATCTTATCATCATCTGAAATTTCCATATTCTACTTTCCAAAAGTATACACTTTTAACAGTTCTATAGAATTAAAAATGACACGTAACAGTAAAGTGATTTGAAAGACTCTATTCTTTTTCTTGATTTCCAGTGAACTAACTAATTAGTTCTGGCCTTGCCAATTTAGAATAAAAGAAATTAATGGACAAGTAAATCTTGATGATTCAAACCCATTATTGGTTTGATCAAATGCAAATAAAGATCAGGTTAAGTTATAATTTTAAACCCATAAGACTGGAAAAAAATTAAAGTTTCAACAATAACAAATGTCAGGAAGTACTTCAATCCATATGATCTCATATTTGGGAACAAGGCATATATACATAATCAAATATATTTTTTAAAAGTGAGAAGATTACTAGCATAGCTTTCAGTAAAGTGATAAACTTGGATAAAGGACAAAGAGGATATTTCTAAGGTTTTAGTTTTGTGTTTATTGGTGGTTTCACTAGTGTTTATTCCATTATTAAAAACTTAAGTGGTCAGACATGGTCTAGTTGAATTTGCCATATTCGAGTGCTTATGACTTTAGCACAGTAGGCAATGCTAAATAAAGAAGCTGAATAAAAAATAAGAATATGTCATTCACAGTATTCACTAACATGTGCAAGATTCAGTGTATATGATAAGGCCCATAATAAATGTTTTAAAAGATGTATGATATTTGAAAACTATTTACTTCAGTATAGACTCAATATTTTCAAAATAAATGGGGGAATACACAGAGTTAAGACTGTTTCCAAATGTTTTCTTTTTTTCACAAAGTTTGTAGAAGAAAGAAGTAATAGTGGAATTTTGCAGTGCTTAGAACAAAAAAAATCTAAATATTAAATTGTTTCATTTATACATCACACAGCTGTGTGTGATGACTGAGATTTCACAACACAGAAGAGCTCCTGTTGTTTCTTTATCTTTTCTGTGCTTTTCAGGCTTCAAGAAGGTTTTTCCGGGCATCAGACTTATGAATTTTATCCCATTAATTACTTTGTCTAAAATATTGCAGAACAAAATTGAACTTTTCACCAGCAGCCAAAGTTAAAGGAGAATTGAAGTGATTTGGGGTCAGTGTCTAGCATCAATTCCAGCTTGGGATAGTAGCATTCTGTCCCAATTACGCTCTCTGTGCCAATCTTAGACTTTCCCACACCATTTTAATATGACTTGGATGTGACAGATGCATATGCTCTTCTGCCCAGGCTTTGGAAAGGAAGACATAGTCTTCTGGAGAGCAAAGAAATACAACACTGGTTGCTAATGCTAACTACGAGTGTAAGAACACAATAAAAATATTGTAGCCAACTTTTAAAAATAGACATATGTATTTCCAAGCATTTGGCAATCATTTCTGTCTCTATCTCTGGAAATGATCCATCAGGAAGAACGTCATGGACAGGGTGACCTGGGCCACCTGCCTATCTGTGTTATCACTGGCAGGAAGCAGAATTGTTCTCAAGGGGTCAGCCTTAGCATCTGTAGTTCTCAGGACCAGACACCCGTGGCTTAGCAGAAAAGGAAATAAAAACACATCTCACATGAACAGAGCCCATTCGTGTTTTATTAAAAAAAAAATTCACTGGCGCAGAACTCCTTACCATAACAAAAATGACCTTGTTCTCTTTGTAGATAAGTTGTACCTCTTTTTGATTTGTAGTTCAAAGCTACTTTAAGGTGATTAGATTAGTATTAAATATTTTAATGGATCAATTAAGTGAATGAAAGAAAATTAAATATTTGAGAAAAATACAGTACAATTTTTAAGTATACAGATGGACAGAAACCATAATTTTAAAATGCCAAGTGTCTTCATTAATGAATAAATAATATCACATATCCCAAAGCAATTTATATCTTGTGATACTTTGTCAAGAACCAAGGGACTTGGTTTTGAAGAAAACAACTTTTCTGTCCCAAATACTTTGCAAGGCCAAGAGAGGAAGAACCAGTGCATCTGGGATTTCTCAGTATGTTCTGTCCTCTACGTCTTCTGTGACTACATGGTGCTCCTGACATGAGCAGCATTTGGGAGTATCTGGGTGATGCTAGCTGTCGTCATACCCTGCCAGGCTTCCAGAGCTATCACCATCCAACACAGATTTGACAGAGAGGAAAAAGAGGAGAAAAAATAATTATTTCACAATATTCCATCTTGTTCTGTCCAGTTTGTTTTCTCCTCATTTTGAGCATTTAGTTAAATTAATGAAGATCCATTGAATTCAATTTAACAAATATTTATTCAACTATTGCTTTCTAAGGAGAGACAGTAAGTCATTCACTGGAGACTGAGTCTATACCAAGTGGCATAATTAAGAGAATTTTGGTTAAAACTTCCTTTCTATTCTCATAGAAAACAAAACAAAAAACCTTATACCAACAATTGACAGTTTTTTTTTAATGGTGTTTATTGAGGGCAAGTAGTGTGAAGTGTATACCTAGTCTCTTGTTTCAATTTGTTTCAACAGAACATAAAGACAATTCATAAATCTCCTGTTATTTCAAATAACAGAGTGTTTGCTCAGCTATGCACAGTTGCATACTTGGCATCTCCTGGATGTTTTGTCTAAGCAACATCTCAAACACAGAATTTGTGTTTAAGGTTCAATCATTAGATTCTTCTCCCAACCTTTTCCTACACTATATCCCCCTTCTTAGTTAATCACCACTTATTTACTCATCCAAGCTAGAACCTGTATGAATTTTATTTTCTCCGTTTCCTTAAGTTTTGCATATTAAATTAATTGCTCAAAGCATCTTGTCAAATCAATTTTCTAAATGTCTCTCTTTTTTATTTAAAGAGGGCTCTCACTCTATCACTCAGGCTAGAGGGAAGTGGCAAGATCATACCTCTCTGAACCTCAAACTCCTGGGCTCAGGGAATCCTCCCACCTCAGCCTCCTGAGTATCTCGGACTACAGAGGCACACCACCATGCTTGGCTGTTTTTAAATATTTTTGTAGAGACAGGGTCTTACTATGTTGCCCATGCTATGAAATGACTCTCAAGCCCTCCTTTTCTGTCCTCTTACAGCTCCTGGATTAATTGATGTCCTTATCTTTCCAGCCTAAACTTACTGCTGTCAACTCTCTGCATGTGGGTTTTCAACGCTCTCCTCTTTGAAAACCAGTTAGATTCTAAATGCAAATTTGATAATGCCCAGGGTTAAAACCATTAAATGATTCATCCTTATCTGTAAAATAAAGCCAGCCATGTCAGGGCTGAATGGACAATTCCAGCATTTATTCTTTTAATTCTCTGCATCCGTATCTCCATATGCCAGCCATACTAAATTATTTGCTATACCTTAACATTTCAGGACCCTTAGACTATGTAGTCAGCTACTATTGAAGCTACCCTTGATTTTAAGTCTCTTGTTATTTTCCATCTGTCAAAATTAAGTGTTTAAAACAAATAAAAGTAGAGTGATCACATATTTGGGTTTCCCTGGGTCAGTCCTAATTTATGCCCATTGTTTTGGAATAATTATGATCAGTACTCCCTTTCACTCTTGGGTGGGAAATTAGATGACTCCCTTAGCCAAAAGTCACCTTCTCTCTAAAATTTTTCTTTAATTATCTAGGAATACATAGTTGGTCTTGAAACATTCTATTTATATATGGCATATATCACATGAAGTAAAATAAATTATGCATCTAAATGACCTGACCAGTTATACATTCCATAACAGTAAAAATAACAGCTTATATTTAATGTGTGCTTAGTGTGGGTTAAACACAACTCCAAGTCCTTTATGAGTAAAGTTTTATGTATACTTTACAGCAATCCTGAAAGGAAGACACTCTATCTCTATTTTCCAGATGTAGAAATTAAGGCAAAGAAAATTAAGGCCACACACCTGACAAATGGTAGGAAGCAGTGCTGCCCGGTAAACCATTACAATGGCTTCAAAATACACACTGTTAGGAGGTACAATATGTATACTCATTTTTGTGCCCCTATTGCCTTAGGCTGAGTGTCTCAGAGATGCACAATAAAAGCCTTTGTAACAGAATAATTTTTTCAAAAATAGGGAAACGTCATTTCAAGTGTTCCAGTGAAATAAATACATATAGACTTTGCTGGTTGGGTCAAAATAATAATTCGGTTTTTTTGTTTTGTTTTATTTTATAAAATTCCTGTGATATTGATATGGTAATTTTCCTCTACTGCCTGCCTCAATAGCAAGAACAATACATGACTACTACTGAAGTTATTCTAATTATTCAAATAGCTAAATAAGTATATGAATGGGTTTTAGCAGTTACAATGGCTAGTTTTTCCACCCTTTCCAAATTTAGAGCTTTTTTTTTGGTTTTCATTTTCACTTATTTGTTTTCTTTTTAAAACAGTAGTAGAAGTTTTTCAGTAATTTCTCCCAGTGATATGTTTTCTGGGAAATGAATGCATTGCTGAGATGTTGGCATCATTAGTGAAAAGTAAGTGACTACAATTCTCTAAGTAAGTATTTGACTTTCTACATGGGAGAGAATGTGCCTTAACAGTTGGCTATTTCTTGATTCTGGAGCATAAAACCAGGGCAATTACTTATTTTTTTTAATACAATTAGATTTGCATATTAAGCTTAAAGAGAAAAAAATACTTGTGAACACTTTGGAATTAAACATGTTTCTGGACGATAGCAGATATTTAATAAATTGAGCAGAATTATATGCATTGAAGCAGAATTAAAGAAGAATCATCATAAAGCATACCAATACTCAATCTTCCCACTCACTGGTTTTTAATGGATTTCATATTGAATTTCCTGTGTATATATGTGTATGGGTGGCAGGCACACACACATGTACAGATATCTACATCATATGCTTCATACATCTCTATATATGAAGTTTTCTTTGTATCACACCACAGAAAAAAGAAACTGATATATCTTGAGAAATGGGCAGGACTGCCTTTAAGCAAGCAGTTTCTCAGATCAATTAAACAAAATGAGCTTTATGAGAAAAACATTAAGCAAACTTCTTCCTGGATTATTTTCTTAAAGGAAATTTCTCCTCTAATTGATACCTTGAAGCTTATTGCTTCAAATTGAAGTTTATGTCAAATATTTGGCAGTGCTTCAAGGAAAATGATTCGGTTCACCTTGATTCTCTAATTGAGATGTTTAGGGGTGCTTTTCTTCTTTTTTATTTGGAAGTGTTGTGGTGACATTGTCTACATGGGATGTTTCAACTTGGGTTCTCGCTTCCTTTCTTGCTGAGTGCTAAATTGTTTTTTTAGTCTATCTGGCAATCTGTTATTTTTTTTCCTCCCCCTACAGGGTTTTGTATTTGTCCTTGAAGAGTTGTCAACTGCAAAACTCAAAGAAAATTGTATATCCAATTAAAGTAAGGCAAAACACAACTGTCAAATAAAAGCCATTAACCCCCCGAGTACCATAATTTTTGGTATATCTGACAGTTTTCTTTTCAGCTCCTTCAACTCTAGTCATTCCCAATTCCCTTCCTTTCTTTTAAAGATACTGCTAGGGGATAGTTTCATAGTCTATAATATGTGATGTCAATAAAATTTTGTCAAGTCATAATCCAAGTGTAAGTAGCATATTCACTAGACACCTTTTCAGAATAAATAAATATTTTTGTTTATTTAGAAGTAGAATAGTTTAATTTTACATATAGATTTTATATTTATTCATTCTTTTAATCATTCAATATATATATGGAGTTCATCCTATTTTCCAGGGACTATGCTATCCACTGGATATACAACATTGAATAAGGCAGAGAGGTTACTGCCTTTTTAATCTTGTAATCTAGTAAGAGATACAAACAACTAATAAACTCTGATTTAAATACAATTGTTTTTAAGTGACATGACAGAACAGGACAAGGAGCTGTGAGAACAAACGATCTGGAGAGACAAGCCTTGAGCTGAGTCTGAAGGGTGGAGAGAAAGGGATTATTAAACTGCTGAGAGATAAGGCAATGCCTTTCATGCAAGAGAAAGCTTATGTGAACCTACAAAGAAGTAACAAGGACATTCATAATGATGATGAGGAGGAGAAGGAACAAGAGGAGGAAGATAAGGAGAAAGATAGCTAACATTTGTTGAGGGCTTACTATTCATCAGTTCTCATGGCTTACTGCTATATGTTAAGGAAAAGAATGTTTCCAATTGGCTTTAAAAACAAGAAAAGATAACCAGGTGTAATGGCACGTGCCTATGTTTCCAGCTACTTGGAAGGCTGAGGCGGAAGGATCACTTGAGCCCAGCAGGTCAAGGGTGCCACTGTACTCCAGCCTGGGCGACAGAGTGAGAGACTCCAACTCAATAAATAAATAAATAAATAAATAAATAAAACTAAGAAATCATATGACCTCTTAGGTTATGCCTTCCAGTGGTAGAAACCTTCATGTAGCTTAGGATCATCAAAACCCTGACTTCGCATCTGTCTGTCCAGTTATGTGCACGTTGCTCTCGGGCAGGTTGCACTTACAGCTGCAAAATGGCAGCCAGATTTGCAGGCATTATAACCAGACATGATGATACTGGGGGAAGACACTTTCTCTTCTTCACTTCTCTTACAATTTTTCCAGCCCTGAGCTGACTTTCTTTTCTGTTTTATTAGGCAGAATTGGGACATATTGTTCATTCCTAAGTAAAACACTGAAAGGAGGAATGGAATTGACAGGTGATATGATGATATTAGGAATGGAAATTAGCAAGTCAAGCCCCATGGCCACTTCAGATATCCTAAAGTATCTTCCTGGCACTTAACACACCGATTAAAAACACTAGATAAATGTCTTCTTAAAGGAGTCTTACTAATTAAATCATATTTTCAGTTTTAAAATCGATTTCTCATAATAATTTCATAGCAATTATTATTAACATATCTGCTATCTAAATTACTAAACAGAGGATTTGAGAAGGCTATATTAGTTTATGCATTTTGTGGTTGAAATTTATTTAGGCATAGAGTTCTAAATCTGAAGAAAAAGGGGACTGATTTTGCTGGAATGATACACTGTTTCTCTTGTCATTCATTGTGACAGTGAACAATATGTCACATTGTCTTTACCAACACGGGAAACTAATCATAGAAGAAACTGAAAAAAGAAGAAAATGTAAAATATCACAAAGAAAATCTTTGTGCTGACTACACCTGATTGCCTTTTTGTAATATTGATAGCATAATTATAATAGCTACTGCATTAAGACATGAATGTCTGGTGGGTGTTAGACACTTAGCTGTTTAATTCTTGTAATGTCACTATGTGTGTTGCATTTTTGCTCCCGTATCAAAAATGAGAATGTTGGGGTTCAGAAATTTACATAGCTGACCGGAGGGAGAGGCTGGCAGAATTCACTTTGTCCTCTTCCCAAGCCATTGCTCTTATTACACAGAGACCCGGTCTGGCATTATGTCTCCACTCTGGAAATTCCCTGAAGAATCAGAATACGGCTTTAACAATCAATGGCTTTTGAAAATCCCTTGATGAATTTGGACCTATAATTCATCTGTCAATAAAAACGTTAAGAAGTTTACATTTCTGCCTTTCCTGAATAGCACCCTAATTAAAGTAGATTCACTATGATTACACTCTTTCTGGCAATTTCACTTCGAAAACTTTGCACTTTTCTTTAATTATCTTTAGCTTAGCTCTCTAAAGATTGAACAGGACATGAAAAGACATTTATTTTCAATGATCTTATATGCTTTGTGTTTTGGCCTAAGTAGAAGACTCAACTTTTCCTACAAGAAAATTAAAGATACTTATGATTTTAAAGCAGAGAACATTTTATCATTTTTTAATTCTGACAGTTTTTCACAAGTTTTTAATGCAACTACTCACCAATGTCCTTTTGTGTGAGCTATCTTTCATTTTACTCTTTTGGAAATAAATAGCAATAATTTCCTAAGCATGACTTTAAGTGAGTTAAACAAGTTCTAATCAGGACTCATTTTAGCTTATTTTCTTTTGGCTTAAGTCATCATTTTCTTGTTATGTACCTACTCTTCTATAAATGTATTGAAGATATAACTATGCTGGCAGAGTCCCACAGCTATTTCTACAGGTAAGGAAGGGTATTTTAAGATACAGAAAAGATAGGGAGATTAAACAGATAATTTTTGAGGTAGATTACATACATAGAAAACAATAGACTGTACGGTTGCAGGAGTTTTGAACTTCGCTGTCAGTTTAAACCAGTGGCCTTGGGTTCTTGTTCCATGACCAAGAAGATTAAGGAACATGGACACCAAAAGGATGAGTGAAAGAAAGAATTTATTAAGCAACAAAGCTCTCTCCAAAGAAGAGAGGGGTCCCGAAATGGATTACCCCATGCCAGGAGTTTGCTTGTGGTTCTGTTTTATCTTTTCTGGGGGCGTTTCTCTCATTTATATCTCATCCACCCCTTACTTCCTGAGACCCAATTTTTATTGCACGTGTGGGTCTTTGACCAGAGTTACTCCATCTTGAATATTACCCGTAAATATCACAGAAAAACCCATGGGGAGGAAGGAATAAAACCGCAATGCAAATGCTATGTTAATGATATTGTAGTAAGCCAAGGTCAAGTTAGGACATTTAGTTAAGCTACTATACCTGCATTCAAGCAACAAAAGGTCCCTTTCAGCAGTACACCCTGGGTTGAGAGGATGTTCTTAATCACATTAACCATATTTTCAGATAACAATTATATAATGGGTATGGTACAGGGGACATTCCCAAAGGTGTTAAGTCTCCTAACCAGCTTCTGACTATCTCCTCTCTCACTACTTCCCTTGCCCAAGGCTGGACTACTTTTGGCATTGCGTTTATATGTCAAAGAAGCCAGAATTCTAGTTCTTCACTAGCATAATGCCTTAGGGCTAGGATGATTTAATAACTAAAAATACAAACACCAATTAAATTTGAATTGTACATAAATAATGAATAACATTTTAGTATAAGTTTGCCCGCATGCAATACTGGGAACATGCAGAAGAATAACCACCTAATGCCAATGCAACACAACCCTTACCATGACCAACCTAAGGGCCAGGACTGTGATCTTTTTATCAGCACACTGTATCAGAGTTCCTGGGGATAGTGAAGACTCAAATGTTGGTTGGTTGGTTGGTGTTGGTGACAGGAAATGTAGGTCCTAGTAATAAGGGGGAAAAAAATGAGAAAGGGAAAAAAGTATTTGCTTGATAAATGTTTGTTAAACTGAATAAAATGTCACCAATTCTGATGTCAAGCTGGAAGATAGTATTGCTTATTTACATTCTCAAGAATCAGCAACTAACAACAGATGTTTTATCACCTAAAATCTCTGGGCTGTGACACCACATCAGAAGTGGTTGTCATTGCCGTCAAATGTTTGATCAATTTCATAATGTTAGCACAAAAGTACTAATAAAATAATACCAAAAAGCATTAAAAAAATGGACTTCTTTTTATGTTAACTAAACCATTTTCCATTCCACACTACCTTAGCATTTTTAGGACTATCATAAAAGCTATCACTTAATAGTCAAAAAACAATTTGTTGGATTAAGCATCTGACTATCTAATGAGCATCAACTTGGTGAGAATATCTGGTATAAGTTTAACGAAGAGTTTTTTTTTGTCTTTATTGCAAGTCTTAGAGAAATATATACTGACAATATCATTAAATGTTGTGACAGGTTTTTTTCTATGTGGAATTCAAAATCTGGCTGAATAGTTCGTGCATTTTGCTTATGTGATATGTTTTGATTTGTATCTCTTAAGATGTAGAACCAGAATCAAACTGACTCATGATGTTTCTTAGACATTCATAGTTCATGTCACTATCCCTGTTACAACACGTGACATTTCATAGACAGTTATTTCATAAGTCTATACAAAAAAATAGCCTAAATACATGTGGAACAATGGAGACAGCTGCAGGTTATGGCTCACCACAACTCATATATTCTTTTCATAACAATCAGTGATGTTTGTCTGCACTAACCACATGTTATTTGAACTCTGAACCTAGGAAAATTGTCAGAGTTTATAAAATAAATAGATGACTAATGATATCTGAATATTTCTGGGGGAATAACTTCACAATTTATGAGTCCTAAACATTTTCTCTGTAGTTATACTTTCTGCAAGCAACATTTTACTTTAATTAATAAATAATATAATAAACATTCCCCCAAACTTCAATTTATGGTATTTTAATGAACTACTTATTATCAATAAGAATATAGTGTTATAATCCTTATTGAAGCATACTTATTTTGAATTATAGAGATGACAGTTACAAAATAACTTAAACAAAAGCACAAGATCGGTGAACTCTGAGAGACCTGACTCTATTTCTCTCAGCCTCAGTTTCTTCATCTATACAATGAGAAAACTGACATACATATTATTTAAAATTTCCGTAATGACAGGATCTTAGGAACAGCATTATTGATTTTAAGCAATTTGATAGCTTGAACTAGTTCTGAAAGTACCATATAATTTATAGTAATAAATCAGAAACATTGATTGATATATTATTGTTATAATTATATTTGTTTTATGTTCTTTTAATCAAAGGTTTTTCTAACGTATTTAAAGCTATAAGGGCAATTAGCCTCTATGGAGTCTGATTTTGTTAATAATTTGTTACAGAAACATTTTAAATGAATAGCACAAATATTCAAGTATGAGAAACCCCTGGTTTTTCAATCTTGCATCTTATGTTATAGCCCGGTGGCCTTGGATATTTCCAGCTAAGTGTGGGAAAACATGTCACAGTTTATACTATGAAAGAATTAGGTGTCATGCCACTTGGTGACTTTTCACAGACAGCAGGCAAAGGGCAAAACTCACTAGTCTAACCCTAGAATTCTATTGAACTATACAATAATATTTCTAATTTTCTTTGCTTATCCCCTAACTGGGGATAATATAAAAATTAATGTAATAAAAATATAGTATTAAGTGGCATGAAGAATATAATTATACAACTAATTAATGTATCTGATAGTCTGGGCTCTGTTTTATTCTTGGTGCATGATGTAATTGCATACATACATCAAAATTTGAAGTCAGTCTCACCATAGAGCTTGCTTTGAGTGCTGAAATGTAAGCAGAAATAACAGATGTCAGTTCAGTGCAGAAACATTGAGAGTATATACTTTGCCATGCTTCTTCTTCCTCGGCCAGAGGCAAAATAATGCTCCAGAAGACAGTGTCCCCTCAGTAGCGTAGGTTGGAGTAAGGACAGAGGGAAGCAGGTTGGCAGATTATGGACTATCTAGGGTAGCATGTGCAAAATGTCAAATGCTATTTTAAGTAACTTATGTTAACCTAACATAATGTACAGACTCATGCAGACAAAAATAAATTCCAGTTTTTTCCTTTTTACAAAAGAAAATCTCAGGTTAAAAGTATAAAAAAGATATTAAAAAATAATAAATATCCCAAAATAGAAGTCCAGACTTTTGGTTATATTAATAGCCAATAACATAAAATAAAGGGAAAGTACATTATATTGGATAAAGACAATCAATTTTTTAAAAGGAGAAAATTTAGTTCACTGAAGTATATAACAAATGTAAACTTGTATTTTCCTCATAATATATTCTCAAAATAAATTTAACAAAAGATAGATAATAACAGTAAAAAACTGGCACTTTTTTATTGTACTGGAAGATGTTAAAATAAATTATTTAATACTTGACAGATCAAGTAGACAATATATAAATAAAAAATAAAAGACTTTAAAAAACGAAATTACCAAGACTTGTTTAATGGACACATACAGAACAAAAAAAAAACACAGAGAAAAATATCGTCTTCTCAAACTCTTAGCACATTATAAAATTTGATCATATACTCATTTATAAACAAAATCCTAATAAATATTAAAGGATTGATATTATATATAAGATATTCTTTAAGCCAATGGCAATTAGGTCAGAAAAAATAAAGCAACATAGCTTATAAAAATGTATACACTTATATATTGAAATGAGCTTTAAATTGTTCATGGGTTCAAAAATCATATTACATATTTCAAAATAAAACTTAGAACAGAATGCTAATAAAAATACACCATCTTAAACATCACAGGAAATAACTAAAGGAGTAATTTGAGGGCAAGTCATCTATATAAATGTGTATATTAGAAAGGAAATGTTGAATATTAATGAGCTAAATGTCTCATTAAAAGACATGGAAAAGAACAACATAATTCATCAAGTACCATAGGAGGAACAAAGTAATAAATACAAGATGAGTAATTCATGAAATGGAAAACAGAGATACCAGTTAGGGAATCAGCAAAGTGCATTCTTTGACATAACTAGAGAAACACATATTTAAAAAAAAAATAAGAACAATAACTACAGATGTAACATATAATGCTACAAAGAACTTTAGGTTAATGTATTTCTAATTTTAAAGGAAGTTTTAAAGTCTCCTCAAATCTTTGGCTTAATATAACTTACATAAGTGTGAGAGACAGTTATTTCAATCTGGGGAAAGAGAAACTGGATAGCAAAAGACAGAAAACTGCCTGTCATTCATACAGTTTCCCACCATCCAGAAGGAACATACCTCATAATATAAAGAACATTAAATGGAATTGATAAAAATGTAGCATTGTAATGTTGAAGATAAACTAGCCTGGGATAAAACACTACTTTGGACCCATCTTAAATAACTTAATTGCATGGCAGGCAAAAAAATGCTATTTATAAAAATGCAATAAGATGGAGTAATTAACAACTTAAAATTCACAATATCTACCACACCTGGCATCAAATAAAAAACTTCTTGGCAGCAACAAAAGCAGGAAAATATGACCTATAATCCAGGAAACATTATCCAATAGAAACAAATCCTGATGATGGAAGTAGCAGACACAAATGTAAAAAAAAAGCTGTGGTCTATTCTGTGTGTTCAAGAATACGGATAAAAACAGAAGTACAATAAGGAAAGAAATTGAAGTTTTTTTTAAAACTCAAAAGCAAACATGTAATGTCTGAATTTTAAAAAATCAACTGGATTAGGATAGCAGCAGATTAGACACGTAGAGAGGGAGAAAGCAGTGAATTTTATTAAATAGTGATTGAAACTATCCAAAATGAAGTATACTGAGGGGAAAAAAGAACTTAAAAAAAATCAAAGTATTGTCACAGGTGTTTTGCACTCTACTGTCAGCTTAAACCAACCATCTTGGATTCTTGTCCCACAACCAAGAACATTAAGGAACATGGACACTAAAAGGATGAGTGAAAGAAGGCATTTTTTAAGCCACAAAGCTCTCCAGAAAAAGGAAAGGGGGCTCAAAATGGGTAACCCAGTGCTAGAAGTTTGTCTGTGGTTTTATTTTTTTCTGGGAGCATTTCTCTCCTTTACACATCATCCACCCCATACTTCCTGAGAACTAATTTTTATTGCACATGCGAGTCCTTGACCAGGGTCACTCCATCTTGAATATTACCCATAAGTATCACAGAAAAACCCATGGGGAGGGGGGAATAAAACCGCAATGCAAATGCTATGTTAATGATATTATAGTAAGCCGAGGTCAAGTTAGGACATTTAGTTAAGCTACTATACCTGCATTGAAGCAACAAAAAGCCCCTTTCAGCAGTACACCCTGAGTTGAGAGGATGTTCTTAATCACATTAACTGTACTTTTAGTCAACAATGATATCATGAGTGTGGTGCAGGGGGCGTTCCTGCAGGTGTTAAGTCTCCTCAGACCCTCCTTCCCTGTGTGCCTAACCAGCTTCTATCTCCTCTCTCAGTATGATGGCAGTTGTTCTAAGAAATGTGTGATTGGAGTCCCAGAAAGAGAATCAAAGAAGTGGTTTGGAGAAATAAAGATTTAACACTTTCTAAACTTGATTAAGAAAACAAAACATAAAAATGATAGACCCACAGTTGCAAGAAACTTAATGAACCCCAGAGGAATAAACAAAGCTATCCCAAGGAACATCCTAATCAAGTTGCTGAAATTTATTGATAAAAAGCCAGTTCTAAAAGCAGTCAGAAAAAAAGACACATTATTCATAGGAAAAGGAATGTAAGATTTGCAGTATGTTCTCTTCAGAAACTGTACAAACTAGAATATTGAGGAATAATAACATCAAGTACTAAAATGATCATTGAATCTAGATTTCTTTACTCCACAAAAACATAACAATAAATAAGAACAAGGACTTTCTCAGACAAACAAAATCTGTGTAAATTCATTTCCAGTGAATTACACTGTAAGAAATAATAAAAGTTCTCCAAGCAGAGGGAAAATAATAGCAGATGGAAATTTGGAATGAAGTAAAATATGTAGAGAAATAGAAAAAAAGCTTTCTATATTGTACTTATTTTATTTTATTTATTTATCTATATATGTGTTTATTTTGATTCAGAGTCTCTCTCTGTCTCCCAGGTTGGAGTGCAGTGACATGAGTGACATGCTGACAGCTACTGCAGCCTTGACCTGTTGGGCTCAAATGAGTTTCCCCACCCTAGTCTTCCAAGTGGTGTGAATTACAGGTGTGTGCCACTCCACCCAGCTAAATTTTTTGATTTATTGTAGAGATGAGGTCTCACCAAATTGTCCTGGCTGATCTCAACTCCCTGGACTCAGGCAATCCTCTCACTTCTGTCTCCCAAAGTGCTGGGATTACAGGAGTGAGCCAAGATTCCTGGCTTCTTTTAAAAAATAATTGACTGCTTAATGCAAAAATAAAGTGTATGGCAATAAAAGTAGAAAGGATAAAAGGAGATAATAAAAGGGTACTGTACTAGGTTTTATGTTACACGTGAATTGGCTTAATATTGTTTGAAGAAAAATTGTCATAAAATAAAGATATATATTGTAAATGTCAACGCAATCGTTAGAAAAACATAAAAATATAGATAATAGGTCAATAATGGAGACAAAATTAAATCATGAAAATCTCAATTAAAGCCAAGAGAAAACAACAAAAAATTTAAAAAGTAACAAATGACTGAGAAAATATTAACCAAATAGTAAATAACAACAATAAATCAGTTAAATTTAAAAGATCTAAGTGCCTCAGTTAAAAGATATTGTCTGATAGATGATTAAAACAAGACCCAGCTTTATACTATCTATAAGAAACTACTTAACATTTAAAGGTACAGATAGGTTTAAAGTAAAAAGGTGAAACAAAGTATGCCATACCAACATCAATTAAAAGTAAGTTGGACTGACTGTATTAATATAAGACATATAAAAGTAAGAATGGGAAATAGATCCAGGGATGGAGACATTTACAATGATAAATAGAACAAATCATCCATAAGACATAACAATTCTAAGTGCATATGCTACTAAAAATGAACTTGAAACTACCTGAAGCAAAATGAATAATAATAAAGAGAGAAACAGATGACACCAGATCTGTTTCTCAGTAATAGATACAACAAATACAAAAGTAAGAATACAGAGGACTTGAACAATGCTTTCAGCTAACTCAATCTAATTTCTCCAAGTCCAAGTCTAACTCAAATTACTCCAATTCAATAATTTAAGCATCTACCTTAAGAAATAAGAAAAATTAAAAGACCTCAGATAAATAGAAGGATAGAAATCATAAAGTTAAAATCAGAATACAAAAGTATTGCAAACAAGAAAACCACGAGAAAATCAGTGAAACCAAATAATAATGTTTTGAAAAGTTCAATAAAAAGACAAGCTTTTAGCCAGACTAATTCGATAAAAAGTCATCAGTTTGTACCTTGTGCTAATATATTCCACAACTCATTCATTGTGTGCAATATATTCTACAACAAATTGTTTGAAAGACAGAAATATCTAAAGCTTTTTCAAGAGGAAATAAGTAAACTAAGTAGCCCTATATTTATTAAAGTAATTAAATTTGTAGGCAAAAATTTTGCCACGAAAGCAAAAATTAACAAAATGTTAAATTCCAGGCCCATATGGCTTCACGGATGAACTGTATTGAATATTTTGGTAAAAAAATAATAGCAGTTATCTTGTGGAAGTATAAAAGAAGAGAACACACACAAAAAAAAAGAGAAAGAAAAAAAGGAAAGAACACAGTTCATTTTATGAAGTCTGTGTTTTCCTCATACCATTACAGGACAAAGATATTATAAAAGGAGAAAACTGCAAATCAATACGGCTCATAAATACAGTCACAAAAATCCTTAATACAATTTTAACAAATAAAAACCTTCTCTCTCTCACTATCTCTCTCATATATATCAAATGGAATTTATTATAGGAATGCAAAGTTTATTAACATTCAAAACCGAGTAATATAATTTTGCATCTTAACAGCCTTTTTTAAAAAAGAATTCCATGTCATAAAATCTATAAGGCAGAAGGATCATTTTATACAATTCATCACTCATTCATTAAAAAAAAAAAAACCTTGCAGCAAACTAGAAATAGAAGAAATCGTTCTCAAACTAATAAATGGCATTAACTAACATAATGTTTAATTCAGGAAGATTAATGCCTTCACTCTGTATTTTTTATCCTCTTGACAGAAGTTTCTTTTTAATCTCAGTATAATTCAAATAACTCAGTTTCATTCAAATAAATAATGATTTTTGTTTGTCTTCTCTTTGTTGGTGACAAAATAACGATCTTTATCTCAATAATTCTTTTACCATTATTAGTTATTATTTATTTCTTATTTGTTTGGGGTGTATTGTGTTCCTTTTCTTGTAGCATCTTAAGACAATGGTGACTTATGTTATTTCAGCCTTTTTTTCCTGATAAAAGCATTTAAATATAAAAGTATCCACCTGATACTGTAGCTAACACTTAGTAAATGCTTATTAGATGCCAGACACTTTTCTAAAAGTTTTATGTGTATTAACGGATTTAATCTGCACATTCTCTGACAGTTATCATGGTATTATCCCATCTTAACATAAAATAATTAATGAACAAAGAGCTTAACATAATGTGTCCCAAGCATACATATTTGGTAGTGGACGAGCCAGAAGTACTGCAGTGATATTTTTAAAAGACAGTCCCTATTATGTCGATGGCCCTCCCTTAATGTCATGTTCTGTCTCTTCTTTACCAACAAAATACAGTGGTTAAGTGTAATAAGTGTTACTGCCAATTTTTTGTGCCCAGTCCTTAGGACAATGACACTTTCTACATTCTGGCTATTGGAATATTTGATCTTGAAAATCGATAGCTAAATAGTGAAAAAGCTCATGCTGCCAGCCCCATGGAAAGGTCCAATATATATAAAATTCAGTTTATCAAATTACCAGACATGAGATCGAATCAATTTACAAGTGGATCTTCTAACCTAGGTAAACTGTCCCATCTGACACCATGTTTAGTGAAGATTAACTGACCCTATCAAATCTTGCCAAAATTATAAATTTGTAAGGAGAATAAATGATTGTTTTGAGGAATAGATCTGAAAATTTGAGGTAGGTACTTGCACAGCTATAAATAACTGGAACAATTATATTTCTGGTGGTTCTGAAGACCTATGCAAACATTAGGTGTTTGTGGAAATTTTCATTTTCCAGTTCTAATAAAACAGACACAATAGTGTCCCATTCCTCAAGTTACTGCAATCTTTATTAAAATCAGCAGCCTGCTGTTATTAATATATCATTTTAAAAACAAGTTGATGAAAGACTTTACAGTACAGATTAAAAATTGAAGACATGCTATTCAAGTAACATAAGAGTGAAAAATGAAAGAATGAGGAATTATAAGACTGTAGAGGTGGCTTCTGAGGTCTTAGGTAATTTAAAAAAAGAATAATGAAGCTAAATCCCTACCTTCTTTTCTTGAGGAGCAGGATGAAATGAATAGAGTTCTCTGTGAAATAATCTTATTTCTTTATCTGCTAGGCTAAGTTCAGCTAAATCCATGCTCTTGGCATAAGTCTCATGGAAATGTAGGACACTGGTCAAAAAGAATGGGGAAAATGGGGATATTTGAGAAGAATCAAAAGGTTCAAAGGACCTTTGTATATATCTAACTAACAGCCCTCAAGAACAGAGCATTTTCTTTACTCGCAAAAGCTATTCGCTATTTCTTCCTTGCTCGAAGATGATACTATGCTTCTGCCTGAGAAATCATACTTGAAGGATGGACCCTCTTGCCTCTCTCCTCATTACCACTAAATTATATCACCATAGCACTGAACTAGTCACTAACTTCATTTGAGAGCTTGTTGTAAGGGAGGTTAGTATCTGCAAAACTAATTGTAGAACTGAACTGTGAATTATTACATGAATTGACTTAGGTGCTGAGTTTTTAATAGGTTTTCATTTACCAGTGACACTGGGTGCAGCAAATAACATGCAACTCATGTTGTCCTGATTGTTTTCTTGATGGAATAGTTCAAACCTTAACCTAGTGGTTGATAAGAATGTTGGAAGGAGGGGCAGAAATCATCTGGTGAAATAGAAAGAAGTCATTCCATAACATCAAATATTTTAAATGTTGGACAAATATTTTCTGTATGTGAACCATCATCCAATCAGCATATGTTTCACAAGATAATGCAGAAAACAACTCCATTATTCTATTATGGCTACTGTAACAAAGTACCACAAACCGGGTAGCTGAATAAACAAAACTTTTGTCCCACAGTTTTAGAGACTAGAAGGTAAAGATTAACATGTCAGCAGGGTTGGTTCTGTCTGACGGTTGTGAAGAAATATCTGCCCCATGCTTCTCTTTTAGATATTGTTTGCTGGAAATCTATGGCACTCCTTGGCTTGCAAATGCATCACCTAGGTCTGTCCTTTCATCTTAACATGGTGTTCTCCATTTATACATGTCTGTTTTTCTATCCCTGTGTTCACATGGTGTTCTTATGTGCATGCCCCCTTTTCATAAGGACACCAATCATATCAGATTAGAGGCCACCCTAATGACCTCATCTGAACCTGATTACCTGCAAAGACTCTTTATTCCAAATAAAGTGACATTATAGGTACTGGAGATTAGGTTTTCAAAGTCTTTTTGAGGAACACAATTCACCCAGTAAAAACAACCAAAGATGTGAACAATATTTTGGTAAGTGAAGTCTTTTTGTGCTTGGGGTCATATAGCTATTAGAATATACAGAGTTCAGTACACAAGGATGAAAGAAACATTTTAATTTCATTTTAGTGCAGGATTTCAGCGAGTTGCCTTTCCAAAGTCCAGGGCTCCCAACTCTCTTTCGTTATCTAGAGTTGGCTTTATTTATTTTAAAAATGCAAATTGAAGTTTAAGTTTTTTTCCTATAAAACTAGTAATTCTGTATGTGGAAATGTAAATTAAATAATTTTGATAGACAATTACAAGGACATGAAAGGTGAAAATAAAAAATGGGACTATGCCTAAGAATGTAGGTATAAAGGATATGTCAGAAAACAGGGCTCTGGAAATGATAGGTGGTTAAGGATAGTCCCCACAAAAAGGTGCTTAGCATACTAGAAAACTTTCTTGTATTAAAAAATATAGTACAGTAAACTAGAGAAAGAATATTATGTATTTGTCCACTAAAGTAATCCTCAACATATGTGATTTGTCTTACATCTCTAGGGTAGACAATCAAGAAGTATTTGTTGGATGAATGAATGAAATAATCAATTTCTTAAGTTGATATACACTAGTACATCTCCTATTGCTTCTCGTATTATCTAGCATCGTAAAAAGAATATAAATAACTACATAAATGAGTATAGCTAGAGAACTCTAAAGAGGAAGAGCCTAGCAAACAACAAGCTTGCAAACTGTTGATGGCATAAATGGAGCTGGGTGTGTGGGAGTCTGGATGCTGTAGTGATCCTTAATATTATTCAGGTAAAAGAATTTCCAAACTTTATAAACATACACATCAGGAAAGTCAATTGTAAAAGCGGTAAAAAATAATTGAATTTTAGCATGCCATTGAACAATGATTTATAAAAGCATGACTTTGTTTGTGGCTTAGCATTTGGTGTTATCACACCATTAATCAAACAAAACAGAATACCATAAACAGCAAGATGTGAAACAGATGTGTGATGCTTACCTTAAAATAATAAAATGCTAAAGCAGGAAAATTTAAGGTGGAAAATTATGTTCCATCCTCTGCATTTCAACATTATAACGACAGTCAGAACAGGCAACCAAACAAACCAAACAAAACAATTTAAAATGAAGATGAATCTGTCAGCATTAGTATGACCTCTAAGAATTATGGGTTCAACAGTTATTGCCACTACCTTTATGTATTTTTATATGTTTTCTTTATGAGTAATAGTTTTATACCTATAAAATGTAGATAATATTCTTAGTCATCAGCAGTTTCTCTGTTCTCTGTTGAGTATAGCAATCAAGGACATTGTAAAATCCTCCCTTCAGGTAGTTTCTTGCCATGTCTGGTGAATGCACTTTTACTCTGTGCATGCCTATAAAACTGAACTCTAAAACAAAGTTACCAAGATAGTGACTTTGCTTGAGGCACTGAATTCCACAGGCACGATTAGTGATACGCCTAATGTATCCTAGTTTAAATCTAAGCTAATAAACAATGAGGAACAAGCACTGCAGGACGTCAACAAGCTGCAAAATGTAACATTAATGTCTGTTCCCGAAAATCTCCAGCTACCACCCCATTAGCTGAAAGAATATCTTAACAGGAAAGAAGCTTCATTTACCAATTAGTTCTGCTGAATCATCCCCAGCATGAAACAGAAGAGTCACTGGATCCTCCTCACAGGAAGCAGAGCAGCTGTGCAAGTCCTAGATGGGAAAGATGTGACAATTAGGACAACACAGATATTTTTGAAATAACTTGCTGTGGTTGTTCTGTTACAGACAATAATAAGGTATATTAGATTTCATTGACTTCCGATTTAACTGTTGGAATTCCATTTTTTTTCAAGAATCTAAAAAAATATGTAGAAATTCTAGAAGTATTGAGTCGTTTCTTTCATGAAAAGCATATTCTGGATTTTTTTTTCTGTTTTTAGGGGAAAATATATAAAATAAACACTTACATAAATAAGCAGAAAACTGAAGGAAAATAATTTGAAACACATGTGATCCCGTGTCTGTCTACCAGCCCACAAAGATGGTGTTCCAGGAAAAAAGCAAAACAAAACAATCTACAAACACAGACCATCTGTTTTTTTTGAGCATCTATGACACAATACATATATGTACTACACTTTTTCAGTGTCCCTAGAAGTCACCCCGTACTCTTTCTTCAGAATAAATATGGGATAGCTGCACTTAAAGGCAATATATATTTACATGCCTTTAAATATATAAATATTTATATCATTCAGTTATTTAAACTAGATAACAATAATGCCTTAGTGATCATCAATATTGTTTAAATATTATTTTTGGTATAAAAGTTAGAGTTGTTTAGTATTCTAACAAAACATACACATATCTCAAGGGACTGTTTTTTCTCAATAGAATCTAGACATGCATATTGTATTCATTTAGTAGCTTATCCTTAGAACACGTTTTGATAGTTTTCTTTTATTTCTGCAATGCAACCTCACTTGATTTATTTGCTGTACAAAAGATAATTTGACATGTGTGCTATGGGGATTGTGGTATAATTTTCATGTGCTCTATTTCTTTTCCTCTTTTACTATTTTTAAAAGATGCCTCTTATATATGATAGTGTTCCATGGGTAATTTGATATGTATTTGTAGCCTCATGAAGTTCTGTGCTTAACCAGTTCAATCATTACCCGTTACTACTAATATAACACATCATCCTTAAGTTGTCATTTTATTAAAAAAATAAAATTTCAAGTCAGCAATACTTTGATAAGTGAACATCTATGTAATAAGTAATGTATCTAAAGGTGTATATAAAATGTTTGGTGATTATTGAGCATTTTAACAATATCTATTGAGACTTAGATCCATAGTATTCAGTCTTTTTTTAGATACATATAAATGAAATTTTAAAAAGCTGTTAATTATACCTAAGAAAAAGCTATACGTGCTAAAAGTGTAGTTCAGTTATAACACAATTTAGATAAGCACTCATATTTTGGATAAACTTCAAGATGAAAAGGGAAGATTTAAGAATAAAAGCTTTATTTTGATTATTGAAAAATTGTATTTTAACATCTTTAATTTGAAAGACTGTAGTATCAAATTTGCATGCATGTCTTCATCATTCCTCATTCATTTATTCAGCATATATGCATTAAGCACCTTTTACCTCCAAATATAATATCATTGAAAAATATTTGAGAGTGCTACTAAGGTATCAAAGAGAGTTTCAAAATCCACTTCACACTTATTTTGATACAGCAAGTTAGTACACTAATCTGTTGGAATTCATTTTAACTATTTGGAATGATGCATCAAATAATATTTTAGACATGAGATGAATAGCTGAGAATAAAAAATTGGGATTTTTTTTGCTGGTAAAAAAAACTTTAAATAATCATAACCACATCAGAAAGGTGGGGAAAATTAAGTACAGTGAAACAAATATTATTCCTAAACAAAGTTATGTCTTATTTATAAATAATCATCTACAGTTTTAATATACTGGATAAATACTGAAAATTGACTTGACCATTTTAATTGTCTAGTAAATATTAAATAAACATATTGACAAAGCATTAAATACATTTATTAAATATAAAACAAATATAAAGAAAGCTTAGCCGGGCTCGGTGGCTCAGCCTGTAATCCTGTGCCTTGGGAGGCTGAGGTGAGTGGATTGCCTGAGCCCGTGGGGTCGAGACCCGCCTGGGCAACTTGGCAAGACCTCATCTCTATAATAAATCAAAAAATTAGCCAGGCGTGGTAGCGCGCGCCTGTAGTTCCAGCTACTTGGAAGGCTGAGGCTGAAGGATCGCCGGAGTCCAGCAGGTCGAGGCTGCCATGGCCGGGAGCAGCCACTGCACTCTAGTCTGGGTGACAGAGTGAGACTCCAACTCAAAAACAAAACAAAACAAAACAAAAAAACTCATTGTTTATGGTAGGGGCTATACCCAAGTAAGTTTCATTGAAGATTCTGAGAATTTGTGATACTTAGGTGATAAAGTTATAAAATTGATATATTTGAAATAATAAACAAAACAAAGCAATATAATTAATATAAATAATATAATATAAATAATATAAATCATCCAGAATTATTTGTACTCAATGATTTTGTTTCATATTTCATTAATATATGAAATTATACATGTAATTAAAAAGAAACAAAGTAATTAAATATATCACCAATAAAATATTACAATATTGTGTACAAGGACACATATGAAGTTAAAATAGCTTGGAGAAATTATCAGAAATATTGATTTTCAAAAGATCAACAAAGAAGTAAAAACAGGATTAGAGAAGATCAAAATTAAATAACTAAGTGGATTGATTAAAAAGGAATTGAACTTTATGCATTATTAAGGGAATATACTCATGGTATGAACTTTTATTCATTGATTAGGCAACCCAGAAAATATTTTTAGTTCTCAAAAATAATAATTCCACAGATTACATTTTTTGCCAGAAGCCAATACAACTAATAAAGTAAATTAATATTCCAAAAAAAATTATCCAAGCATAATAAAATTTTGAATATACATTCCTGAGACCAAGTTTTCAAGATTAGCCTTGTTAACATAGGAAGACCCTGCCTCCACAGAAAATACCTTTTAAAATCAGGTAGGCGTGATGGCACATAGTCCTAGGTACTCAGAATGCTGAGGCAAGAGGAGACAAGTTCTCACTCTATCACCCAGGACCAGGGTTGGAGTGCAGTGGCACAATCACTGCTCACTGCAGCCTCAAATGCCTGGGCTCAGGTGATTCTGCTGCCTTAGACTCCCAAGTAGCTGAGACTGCAGGTGCACATCACCATGCCTGGCTAGTTTTCTGTTTTTCTTTTTAGAGATAGAGTCTCCCTATGTTTTCCAGTTTGGTTTCAAACTCCTGGCCTCAAGTGATCTTCCCACCTCTGCCTTCTAAAGTGCTGGGATTACGGATTACAAGCAGGACCCACCATGCCTGGCGCAGTCTCTTGAAACAGGCATCCCCAATAGTCCACGGCCTGTTAGAAACTAGGCTGCACAGTAAGAGGTGAGTGGTGGTTGAGCAGAGCTCACCTACTGTCAGAGCAGCGGCATTAAATTCTCATAGGAAGGCAAACCTTACTGTGAACTTCTCATGGGAGGGATATAGGTTGCATGTTCCTTTTGAGAACCTAATGCCTAGTGATCCCACACACTACCACACACCACCCCTGTCCGTGGAAAAATTGTCTTCCACGAAACTGGCCCCCAATGCCAAAAAATGTTGGAGAGACTGCTGTCTTAAAAAATAAAAAGATAAAGAAATAATACATGTAATAAACATATGTATATGCATGTTTATATATTATTTCTAAATAAAAATAATTTTAACAATGATACTAATAAATAGCAACACTCTTGTCATAGAACCAAAATTAAGAAAAGTTTTCATTATTAAATATAGAAACAATACAGAAAATTTATCTCATATATACCTTAACAACTTAGAGAACACAAAAATAAACCTAAGGATAACCAGATAAATTAATTTAAAACATAAAGATGAGATCAATATATAAAAAAATTAGAAAGTAGTAAAGAAATCTTTAGTCATAAGTAAAGAACACTTTGTCTCATTTGAGTAGATCAGTGAGAAGATGTATTATCTTAAAAAACATGAAATTCAAATATAGAGTTGTTCCATGCATAGATGCATAGTGTAGTTAGAACATAATATGTTGGTTCTAACCTTTTCTGTATGCTTATCAAGGGCAAGCTCTTCATATGTGTACGACATGGCAACTTCTAGAAGCAACAACATCTAGTTGTGTATTTTTTGTGTCTTTTTTGAAGCATAGGAAAACTGGTTGAAGAGACTCCCCAATACATGTTCTCTCATCTTTGTTTGGTCATAATGATATATCCTGACTACATATTTTTCGATGGAAAACAGAATGGTGCAATGATGAAAGGTTTAGCCCAATAAAGATTTGTCTCTGGATTAAGGCAGACATGCCTCCTTTGAGGTATCTAACTGTTCATAGAAGGCTAGAACTTTAAACAATATAGAAATTGTGTCTGTCCTAAAAGGAGCAAGTTAATAACTAACAATAAATTCTACGTATTTGGAAAAAAAGTTCATTTTATAAACAAATATCAAGTTTTAACAGGTAAGATGTTTGCATTTTGTAGATGAAAGTATATTAAAGATATATACTTAATGCATATTGAAGAGGAAAGTATAATAAGAAGAGATTAAACATTAGAATCACGTAACTTGAATAAAGTGGATCAACTGGATAATTAAAAAATACTAACTATAGCTGGGCATAGTAACTCACACCTGTAATCCCAGCACTTTGTGAGGCTGAAGTGACAGGATTATTTGAGGCCAGCAGTTGGAAGACCAGCCTGGTCAGCATAGTGAGGCTCATCTCTACAAAAATTTAAAAATTAGCTATATGCAGTGGCTCACACCTGTTATCCCAGCTACTTGGGAGGCTGAAGATAACTTGAGCCCAGGAGTTGGAGAATGTAGTGAGCCATGATTGTGCCACTTCTGTCCAGCCAGTTGACAAAGCAAAACCTTATCTCAAAAAAATAAATAAATAAAATAGAATATACAACTACAACAAGGAGGAGAACATTTCAACAACAAAATCCATCCAACATTATTCCTAAAACTATGCTTGAGTGTTGCAAGTACATGTTTAAATTTGTTTCAAAATTCAGGAAAAGGCTGAAAGAGTTCTGATTACTTTTCAAAATTAGCATATCCTGTATCAAAAACATCACATAGATTTTTCAAAAGTGGAATATTGCCAACCAATCTCATTTATGACTATGGATGAACCTAATCTACTAGGATTAGGCTTAAGAGAAGCAGCAGAAAATGCAAAATTGCAGTCACTTAACATGGAAGTTTATTTTTCTCATATAAATGAAGTCCAGTTCTATGGAGTTCAGGACTTGTATGGCAGCTATGGAAGTATCAGGGACCCAGGTTCATAGTATCTTCCTGCCTTTCTCTCCTAGCATCCATTTTAGATCATAGTCTAGAATGGTTGCTGGAACTCAGACTGAAACACACAAGTTCCAAGGTGGTGAAGGCAGGGGAACAAAGGAGTATACCTTCAAGGTAAATGAGATCATTTGAAAATATTTCTTGGCCTGGCGCGGTGGCTCAGCCTGTAATCCCAGCACTTTGGGAGGCCGAGGCAAGAGGATTGTCTGAGGCTGGGAGTTCGAGACCAGCCTGGGCAACTTGATGAGACCGACTCTGCAATAAATCAAAAAATAAGCTGGGCGTGGTAGCATGTGCCTGTAGTTCCAGCTACTTGGAAGGCTGAGGTGGAGGGATTGCCTAAGACCAGCAGGTCAGGGCTGCGGTGGCCATGAGCATGCCACTGCACTCCAGCCTGGGTGACAGAGACTCCAAATAAAATAAATAAAATAAATAAAAAAAGATTTCCTGAAATTCACACACTTCTTGTAATAGATAAGCAAAATTTTGTCACTCAGCCACATCTAGATTCAAGAAAGTCTTAGCAGTATAATTCTTGAACTGAGCACATTGATGATCAAATAAATCAAGGCTCCTTAACAACAAAACATGAGAGTTTCTGCCACATATGTAAAAATTCTTAATAGGAATCTAACACATTTAATCTACAAATGCATTTTCAAAAGCCAAAGCATAATTGAGTTGACTTTATCCCCCAATGCAAAGAGAGTTTAATATTCTGAAAACTACTTGTAGCATTGAACACAGCATTAAATCTAAGAAAAAAAAATATTTCAGTAGATTGCAAAAGATGATGTGGCCAAATCAATTCCTAAAAATAAGTTCTAATTAAAATTACTATTTAACATGATAAATAAAAGCTAAAAAAACAAACCAATGTTATTATGAAAAAATAGTCATTTATGTCTGAAAAAAGTGAAAGATGCCTACTTTTACTAAAATTATTTAGCACTCTGTAAAAACTGCTTTTTATTTAATACTTCCTCAAACTTTTCTTATTTTCAACACAAATAAGAGAATAGAAGTTTGTGTAAATAGGAAAAAAAAAAAGCTCTTCATGAGATACTTACCTATTCCTACCAATACAGTGTGGAGAGTTTAGCCCTCCAATTTAGAATCACTGCTCAGAATAGCCAAAGTCTTTAAAGGGTAGATGCGATTATCATTATTATTATGAAAATAGTTGCTCTTCTGCAAAATTCAAAAGACAAAACTTGAAAAAAAAAGTAGAAAAATTTTATTGTATAGACTGTTATTTAAAAGAAAAACATTTTTTCATCCACAATAAAAACGAATTTTAAAACAATTCCATGTAAGATAGCAATACAACACAAATATCTGAGAATAAACCTAACTAAAGTATATAGAGCTTATGTGGCAAAAACTATACATTTTAATGAGAAACATCAAATAATACTTGAATACAAAGCAAAGGGTAGCATTTTCTTAGATAAAAAGAATTACTTAATTTATTCACTAGTGGTTATTTGTTAACGTTATATTATTTACCTGATTTGATGTCTGGCACTGAAATACAGTAGATGACATGATGTTTGACATTATGTTCTCTTGGAAGCATACTATTAAGAGGCATCAGTTAAACTTTTCAAATAATGATAATACCAGATAATAGCAAAACTCTCAAAACTCTCTGTGTGTAAAGAATACCTGATGGCAACTTGAATTTGAATGGTCAGCAAACTTCTCCCAGAGAGGACACTCTAGTTGAGACCAGAAAAACCAGAAAGAAGAAGTGCTAAAATCTGGGTTAAGAAAACACTAGCAGAAGAAACATTAAGTATGAAAATCCTCAGGTCAAAACAAATGGAGCTCAAAGAAAGATGAATGTTTTCTTATAAGAGTGTACAAGAAGGAAAGTTTTATGAACTCATGAAAATAAGTCAAGACAGTTTTTTAAAAATTCAAGAGAAACAATTGACAGAATCAGGATTAGATATGAAGCAGATATCAGGGTTAAAATCGGTACAATTAACATGCTAAGAGATCCAGTAGAAAAGAGAAAAAACATTGATAAATATTGAAATCCAGGAGAAAGAAACACGTAAAAAGAATGAAATGGAAAAAGCTAAACAGACAAAACAAAAACGCAGTATTGGAGATGTATAATAGCTGTAATTGGTTTATCAGAAGAATCAACACAGCTGAGGTACAATCAACTTCCATAAAAATCCCAACAGGATTTTTTGTAAAAATTCGTAAGCTGATTCCAAAATTACATAAGATAACTAAGGACCTAGAATATCCAAGCAATTTTGAAAAAATAGTGACAATGTTAGAGACCTTCCAGTACTTGATTTGAAGTCTTAACATAAAGTCAACATATAATCAAACCAATATTGTATTCATAAAATGACAGTCATATTGATCAGTGGAACAGAATGAAAGGCCTGAAATAGACACATATATGGTTGATGCATTGTTTAATAAAATTCAAATGTAATTCAATGAAAGAGGATAAACTTGTCAATAAATAGAGTTAGAACATTTGCAAATCTGATACAGAAACCTACTATTGTCTGTCTATATCGCCACAACCCAAAAAGAAAGGCATAATAGCATTCAGGCAGGCCTGCAAGTACCTACATTCTTGAGAATTAACAAAGAAAAGCATTTTTTTCTTTTCTCCTTTATATTTCCCATTAAGTCACTTAAAGGATTCCTTAACAGCTCTGCAGACTGCACTCCTTCAACTGAGAGAAACAAATCCTCGTTCCTTTTATCCATAGTCATAGATTTGAAAAATATACCATAACTCTTGCAATTTGTATAACTTTTTGCATATTATAACTACTAAGTAACAATATGTTGTAGCGAATAACGTTTTACTTTGTAATAGGCTCTGTTCACTCCCTTACTCTATGGTGAGCTTCATCAACTCTGTTTGGTGTTACTGATAAAAGAAACTATGAGCTACCCCTGGCAACTGGGGTAACCAGGAAATGTAGGCCATGAAGGTTACCATAAATGTTGGCAAAATGGGGCTGTAACTTAAGTTCTACACAATGCTCTGTCAGTCACACAGTTAATGAGTAAGTATCAGCAACCATAAACTTACAAAAATGGACTGTGAAACCTGAGGGGTGAGCAACCCAGTTCTGGGAATTCCAGGTGCCAGGTTTTGTCTCCCTGAATTCTGAATTCAGTAATAAACTTCTTTCTGCCAGTTCTCTGCCTCTCGATTTGTTGACTTCAAGAGACAGCAGACAAGCATTTACTCAGATGGTAACACATCTGTATACAAAAATGAACTTCAATTTATACCTCACACCATATACCAAATTCACTAAAATCCATCATAGAACTTCTTTAAAAAGTTATAGGGAAAAGTGTTCATATCTATATGTTAGGCAAAAATGTCTTAGCTAGAATATTATTCACATGGATCACATAAGAAAATATGTCTAAATTGGACTTCAAAATCAATTTCTTTTCCTGAAAAGGCACTATAAGGAAAAAGAAAGGACAATCCAATGTCTAGGAGGAAATATTTGCAAATAATATGTTTTATCCAGAATACATCAGAGCTCTTATAACTTGATAATAAGAAAAAATTTAAAGGGGAAGAGAGTGAAGGTTTGGAGAAATACTCCACCAAGAAAAAAATAAATGAACGGCAAATAAAAATAAATGTCAATGCAAAATAAAGCCTCAATGAGATTTCATTATTTGCTTATTAAAATGACTAAAATTGAAATGAAAAATTGACCATAGCAAGCAATTGTGATGACAGAGAATAACCAAATTACTCATACATCACTGATAAGAATGCAAAAGTGTACAGCACTTTGAAAAACAGCATAGTGGTTTCTTACAGAAGTTGTATATATCTACCATACTAGTACCATATAATATACAATCACTGGCCTAGGTATTTGATCAAGAGAAATGAAAGTTATGTTCACACAAACACTTCTGCAGTGTTGTTTATAGTAGTCTTCTTTTTTACAGCCCCAAACTAAGAAAAACCCAAATATGCCTGAGCTGGTAAATGAATAAACTGTGGAAAATTCATACAATGGAATACCTGGCATTGACAGAATCTAAAATCACTATGCTAAGGAAGCAATTTGGCACTAAAGGCTAGAGCATGATTTCATTTATAGGGCATCTTCAAATAGACAAATCTGTAGGAATGAAAATCATTAGTAGTTTTTATGGTCTGGGGGTCTGAGAAAAAGATTGACAAAGGGTATAAGGGAAATTTTCAGGATGATGGAAATCTATATCTTCATTGAGTAGTAATAGCTATGCAATTGTATATATTCATCAAAACTCATAAAATTACACTAAAAAAGTGAATTTTAACGTCTGCATAATATACCTCATGTACTTCACAACATGCACATGCAAAGTTTTTCTTATTCTAAATCGACATATGTCTTCTGGATAAATGTGACCTCAAATGCAAAGCTCACCGCTCTGAATATTGATATTTTTCTTTGCTTGATTCGCAAATTTCTCTCTACCTTATGAATGCTTTTAGAAAGTTGCTGTACATATTTTGTTCTATTTTTTTTTTAGTTGTCTGCAGCTACTATTACTGGAGGCAGACGTCAGATATATTTGTTTTATATTTTCATAATAAGCTATTTTCCATACACCCAAAGCAATGCCATTAGCCAAACCAAATTATATAGGAGGAGACTGCGCAAGAGACTTAGGGAATTGTCTATAGACATGAGGTTTTCCTCAATCATATTTCTGGCTTGTTGTACATGATTAAAATGAAACTATCTTATTGCTATTTCAGAAGGAGTCTGATGGGATCTACCTGTTAATATGCCCAGAATGTTATTAAGATTTCATAAATAAGTGCACCTGCAAATCAATTAACAGTGGCAGAGTAATTATCAGAAGGAGAATTTCATGTATGACAGAGAATGCATCTGTATTTTGATCTGTTGATTTTGCCACTTGATTAGAATGTTTTATGATATTTTTGTTATAAATGCCAAGAATATGAAAAAGAAATGTTAAGAGGTAGCACTCTGTTTTATTTCTGTAATCAAGTCTCTATTCTTATTACATTTTCTCTCATACATATATAATTGCTATCCTCTATCCTTTGTGTATTTATAAATAAAAAAAAATATTCATAGAAATCCTTTCTATGTGATACAGTGTGGTGGGCATCAGAAATAAAAAGATTTAATTAAAAGGAAACATTTCCACCCCTCAAGGAGCTTAAAAAAATCCAGTGAGCAAATTTCCAAGCCCACTAATAATTCTAAAACAATGTGGAAAATTATGTGAAAGAGATGAGAACAACAAAAGAGATTTGCTTAAAATGCCAAATAAAACACAAGTGTTTCCTGAAACATTCACTGGGAATAAATTTTTCCTGGCATAAAATTATCCCTTAATTATCTCCTGAAAGACTTATGTGGAAGAGATCTTTCCTCCCATAAAAGATTGCCTGAGAAAACACAAAGCTCAGATCACCCTAAATTAACAAGGTCCTTCTTACCCATTGAACAAAAGTGCTACCAAATGCCTCATTGATTCTACAAAACCCAATGTTTATATGCTACTCTTAAAAATATTTTCTAATATTATCACACACACCCAAGGTTAGTTACTCTTTTGGCTATGGTCTGAACAGAGAGATTAAAAATGACAACTTGCAGTCACGTACAAATAATATAGTCCTTAGTAACTTTTGTTGACTTGTTTTGCTCAGGGGCGTAGACACTGGCTCAAGCCAAGGATGTGCCGGAGCCAGCTTGTACCAGCGTGTGGAAGCTGACAGTATGCATCTCATCCCATCTCCATGCCCAATGATGTCATGCTGGCAGCTCAGGAGATGGGAAATTTCAGAAAGAAAAAAAATTGAGAAGAATTGAAAGATCATTAGGGATGTTTCAAAACACTAACATTTTCCCAGCAGTATATATTCTACTTGATGGTAGGCTTCCCATTATGAAAATGCATTTGAAATGAGTGTGAAGATACCAACATAGCTCTTCCAAATTAGAATATTTTTCTGGAAAAATCTTTAAATAACACTCATGGCAGTCATATGTAAAAAATGTAAAAAATACAGGCAGATTACCCATGCCATATAAAGCACTTTGAACTCTAAAATAAAAGGATTTAACTGTATGAAAATAAACAAAATTTGCAAGACAAAAATGTAAAAAAGAAACTATAGATATCTTTTTTATAGCTTATATGAATTTTGCATGTATGTATACATATATGTATATAATTTATTCTTTATATAGTAAACTCTGAGTGATTATTATCTTGGAACAAGCTCCAGGAGACAGGAACACATACAGAACCCTTTAGAACAAGGGTCTGCAAGTTTTGGGCTTTTGGACCAAACCTGGCCTGTGACCTATTTCTGTGCAGTCTTCAAGAATTTTTTTTTTTTTTTTAATTTTAAAGAACCCTGAAAAAATAAAAAGAAAAAAGAAAAATTTGTGACAGAAACCATATGTGACTTACAGATTTTAAAATATTTATTATTTGGCCCTTTGTGAAAAAACAAAACAAAACACAAAAACCTTTAGCACTTCCTATTTTAGGGCAAATAAAGTAGAAGGAAGGCAATGAACTGTAAACATTTTTAAAAATGAAAACAAATATGTAGCTAGAGAAGACAGATTTTTCTAGTAATAATAATAATAATTTTAAAAACTAGGATCTAATTAAGCCATTACAGAATTGTTTGATAAACAGAAGAATTTACTTACTCAAAATGAACCCTTTTGGAGAGTTAATATTTTCACAGCTTTACAAAATCAATTAGCTTTAGGTTTGTAGCTAGGGCTTTGCTGTCATCATATTATCTAAAGGCAAACAATCAATTTTCCTTAAATCCATCAATTCAAAAATAGCCTATCTAATAACCAAACAGACCTGAAACTAGATAGTTGCGTGTTCTTTCAGAAAGAAACTTTTAGAAATTCATAAAATATTAGTTCCTCTAAACAATTTTATAAATCCCTTCTGCGAGGAATAAAGGATACTAAAGCAGCCACAATTTGAGTTGCATTTTACCATCTATTGGTTGTATGACCTTGGGCAACATAATAGAAATTATCTATCCTTCAGCTCTTCTCCTCATCTATGTAAAGTGAAATAATATTAAAAAAATATGGCATTGGGCTTAATTAGGTTTAAATAATATGACACAGTCAAGGAACTAAGTACTCAGTAACTATCTGCACTTATTACCATTAAAAGTATCAAATTAGGACTTCCATTCGTAGTTATTGATGTATCGAAGTCTCTCGATTGGTAGATCAGTTTATTTATGTGGCTAAGCCTATACTCCTGAAATATTTATGTTACTCTATTTGCAGTTCAATTTTTCAAAATTCAAAATGTGAGTCCTTTTGATTCTCAGTGAAATAATATACAAACTTTTAGAACTGGTACTTTAATTTCCTAAGAAGCTGTGCAATTTAGGAGTTGGCTGTTAAGGTACCTCTGCCTTTGAAGAGTTAAGAAATGTCTAACCCCTCCTTACTTCATTCCATAATGTCAGAAATCATGAAACTCACCACTACTTAATGTACTTTGTTTTCCCTTTCTATGATGTTTGGATATTCATGGTTTCCTTTTGTGATATGGCTAAGTGCTTAAATTGTTTGACTTAAACTGTCTCTAAAGTCTCTGACAATGCATGAAAACCAGAGACTAAGACACCATTATTATCCTTTCAAGCTTTCCAAATAACTTAATGTCTAGGAGAATTAGATTGGAAAAATAAGTCAGTCTGAAGAAGTCTGCTTATCTCAGATACTGTACCTCAATATGACTCATTCAGGAGAGAATTTAATAAGTCCCCAGTACCAAAGACAATGTCACCTTGTAACAAATGACCATAATTGAGACTCAGGGAAAGCTTCATAAAGAAACATGTCCTTGCTTGGCCTGATTCTGCAACTGAAGGGGAACAAGAGTACAAGGCCCTTTGTGTATTCAAGTAGAGTAAACACCATCAGGCCATTATAAAGGGGTCATAGATTCCTGCATTTCTCTGGAGTTTTGACCATTTGAAATGAGAAACCTGTCAGGTGATGTTGAGTATTCTGAATTCAAACTCTATTAGATTTCCAGGGGAGTGCAGTAATAAGTAGTTTTAAGTTCAGCAGTGCAAGGCAGCGCCACGTGGCTTGGATTCTGTTAACATAAGAGTGATCTGGTTAGATGGAATGCTCCCTGGGATAAAATTTTAGTTTTCCCTTTTGGAGTTGAAAATAAAAATAATGCTATTTTCCCTCTCACTGAGGTGCTCTTTTGTAGGTTTTTCTGGTGAAGTTACAATAAACCCATATGGATGAAATAAACAAGTTTCCCATTCAGATCCCCTGTGTATAATCCACATCAACCTAATGTTTCCAATTGACTTAAGATAAAATTCAGATGCCTGAAATCTATAACCATGGGAAGAAGGGAAATAGGAAAAACTTACAGAATGCATAGAAGACACAAGAAACTATACAAAATTGCTTACTGCATTTTCACACTTTATGACAAGGTCAAATGATATCTTAATTCTGTGCATTGAAATCTACGAATGAAGGCATGATGACTTAGACTACATATATTCCTCAGAGAATATAAGCAATTTGATTAATCATCAAAACTTGTTTTTCCTTAATCAATAGAGATACAAAGATACAAAAATAGGATCGTAAGAAATATAGTTTGAGAACAACTCTAGCATATTACAATAAAGAAGTCAAGGCAGAAAGCCCTAAGTGACTCTGGTTTGCACAAGTTCTTTTTTAAAGATGTTTTATTTATTTATTTAAAAAATTTTTATTTTAAAGATGTGGAGTACAATTCAGAGTTAGGTTTACAAATGTTCATTATGCAGGTACCCTTGTTGATGAGGTGTGCCCCCCTCCCCTGGCATTTTCGTACTACTGCCAATCCCTTTCTTATAGTATTATGATAATTATTCAAGATCTGCTTATGAGTGAGAACATGTGGTACTCAGTTTTTTGTTTCTGTGATAGATCACTCAGTATTATAGACTCAAAGTCCATCCAAGTTGCTGCAAAGTTCATAATTTTGTCCTTCTTTATGGCTGCATAATATTCCATCATATATATGTACCACATTTTTCTTATCCAGTCCTCTTTCAATGGGCAGCATGGTTGGTTCCGTGTTTTTGCTATTGTGAATAATGCTGCAATAAACATGCGTGTGCAGGTATCTTTTTTGTAGAGTGATTTGAGTTCCTCCAGTTATACTGCCTGAAGGGAGAATGTGGGGTCATATGGAAGGTTGATTTTAAAATCTTTTAGGAATCACCAAACTATTTTCCACAGTGGTTGTACTGGTTTACACTCCCACCAACAGTGTAGAAGTGTTCCCTTTTCGCCCTGTCCTCTCCAGCTTCTGTTGTTTTTTAATTATTGATGATGGCCATCCTGACTGGAGTTAGGTGGTATCTCAGTGTGATTTTAATTTGCATTTCTTTGATGACTAGTGAGGCTGAGCATCTTTTCATGTATCTGTTGGCTGCTCGTATGTCTTCTTTTGAGAAGTGTCTATTCATATCTTCTGCCCACTTTGTAATGGGGCTGTTTGATTTTTTTCTTTTTGACATGTTTGAGTCCCTTGTAGATGTGGAAAAGACTTTCATCGATTCTCTTAAGGTTCCTGGCTGGGTCTGAAAAGAGCGCTGACAAAGACAAATTAACAGAGGAAAAGCACACAAATTTATTTTAATAGTTTTACTTGCCATGGGAGTCTTAATAAGAAAATGAAGTCCAAAGACTTGCCATGGTAGTCTTCATAAGAAAATGAAGTCCATAGACATGAGGAAATCTGTGTACTTTTTATGCTAGGTTTGATGAAGCAGTACATAGTTGTGATGAATTATGATTGGATAAAAAAATAATCTCATGGTAATAAACTGGAGGAGAAATAGCAAATCCTGTTTGTTCGGATCCTTTTCTCTGACCCCATCTCTTTAGAGATGTTCTTTCCCTCCTGGTAAAGAAAGGGCACCTCTCATGTGAGGGTCTTATGACCTGTTTCAAGGCAAGGTCAGAAAATTCTTTCAAGGTTTTATGACCTTCTTAAGAGGAAAAGGGCTCAGAGGAAGGTTAGAGTGATCTTCTTGTTTCTGCTCCTTTCTGAAATGTCAAGGTGCCATATTTTAGGATAGCATATCCTAAACTCTAACACCAATAAACAATTAGAAGTTTTAATATCTTAATAAAAGTGTAGGTATTTGCATTTGGGTTCAAAGGAATTTATTTTATAATTTTAGCTTAACTTTGAAATGTGGTGCATGAAGTTTTCATTATTTTGCATTAACTTAATAAATGCAATCTTTTGTAGCACTTGCGTAAAATTAATTGATATTGATGACCCTATTAATTTAGTGGCTTTAAAAAAACTGCTTATACACTAGGAAGATGGATCTGCATTTTTATTTTGATTCTGAGTGTACAATTTCTAGAAATACATAAATTATTGTTACTTTAAAAATAAGTTACTGGCTTTATCTGTAATTTTGTTGAATCTTTACTTTGAAATTCAATTTATTTTTAGGAAAAATTGGTTCTGTTTTTAAAACAAAAAAGTACACTGAAAACATGCATTCTGAATTAGATTGGAAAATTCAAATTAAGTCAGTGCTTTTGGATTTGTCAGCTATGTGTCAAAAGTGTCTCATTCAAGTGTTCTAGACTTTTCTTTTTAAGTAATGTTTTTATTCCAGATAACAAAGGAATGGTCAGAATATCTTCAAAGCAAGCAATATGAGATTTTATTTTCATTGCTAGCAACTGAAAGAACAGAGTCACAAACGTGATTTCTCAATTTCATTTTCAATTGATTAATGAATAAATAAAATGCTATGTCTATAGAACAGAATATTATTAGACCACTAAAAGTAATAATGTGCTTATCCATAGTACAACATAATGAACCTTGAAGGCATTATGCTATGTGAAATAAACCAGTCACAGGGAACACAAATTGTATTATTCTTTTCCTATAAAATTTTCATGATAGCCAGGAAGGAGATAGTGGTTGCCTGTGGGTAGGAATGTAAGGTTGCTGCTAATGAGTATGAAGTTTATGATTTGGGTGATGAAAATGTTTACTCATTAGTGGTGATAGTTGTACAACTCTGTGAATAAACTTGAAAGCATTGAATTACACATTTTAAATGGTAAAATTATACGGTATGTGAAGCATACATCAATAAAGCTGTTTTTAAAAGAACGGGAAAAAAATATTTGCCAGCTGTATATCTGACAAAGGCCTAGCATCTAGGATCTACAAGGAACTCAAATGCACCAAAAGGAAAAAAACAGACAGTCCCGTAAAAAGTGGGCAAAAGACATGAATAGCCACTTCTCAAAAGAAGATATATGGGCAGCCAACAGACACATGAAAAAGTGCTCAGCCTCACTAACCATCAGAGAAAGGCAAATCAAAACCACACTGAGATACCACCTAACCCCAGTAAGAATGGCCATCATTAACAAAACAAAAACAACAGATGTTGGCGAGGATGCAGAGAAAAAGGAACACGTTTACACCGCTGGTGGGAATGCAAACTAGTACAACCTCTTTGGAAGACAGTGTGGCGATTTCTGAAAGAACTAGAAATTGACTTTCGGTATGACCCAGCAATTCCCCTATTGGGAATATACCCAGAAGAACTCAAATCATTCTACAAAAAAGATACCTGCACACGTATGTGTATGCAGCTCTAATTCACAATAGCAAAAACATGGAACCAACCATGCTGCCCATCAAGCTGGACTGGATCAAAAAAAGGGGTACATATACACAATGGACTATTATGTAGTCGTCAAGAAAATAAACATATGGACTTTGCAGCAACTTGGATGGATTTAGAGTCGATCATACTCGGTGATCTATCACAGAAACAAAGAACAGAGGACCATATGTTCTCACTCATAAGCAGACCTTGAACAATTATCATATTACTATAAGAAAGGGATTGGCAGTAGTGGGAAACTGCCAGGGGAATGGGGGTGGGATTGGCAGTTTAAGGAAACTGCCAGGGGAGGGTGGGCACACTTCATCAACAAGGGTACCTGCATAATGAACACTTGTATACTTAACCCTGAATTGTAGCCCACATATTTAAAATTAATAAAATAAAATAAAAAATAAAAAATGCAACTTGGCAATTTTAAAAGATAACAACCATTTAACTAAATGAAAAGTTTTCATGTTTAAATGGTAATAAGCAATAAGATGAAAACTGAGCTTAGTAAAGGATACTTGCAAAAATAATTCAACTTACCTGTTGAAAAATAAAAACTGAGGTCAATTATCTAAATTTCAGCAGTTTTGATAAATGTTATTTGAAAAATTTAAATTTTCACAGAATCTTCAGAGAAATATATATGTTGACTTCCTAAATATACTAGACACGGTAATATTTTTCAGTTTCAATGAATTTGATTTATTTAACTTAATCTCCTAAATATAAACATTGATAATCAAATTATAATAGCTTTTTTTTTCATTGAAATACTTGTTACATCTACTTTAGTAACCTTGCAAATAGCCACTTGCCCACTTTTTCATGGAGTAACTGACTAGGTCTGCTCTTAAATGTAAAGGTCAGTTTTATTGGGTTTACTTGCTGCATATCCCAGAGGGGAGAATAACACAGTACAGTACCCTTTTTAACATTTACCAGGAAAAAACAAAATACTGTCCATATGCTATAAAAGTCTCAGTTCTGACAAGTGTTTTCTCTCTCCACAAGAGATGACTGAAAACATGTACAAAAACTGATCATTGAAATTTATCCTCTCTTTTTGTTTGCATCATAGCAGAAATATTAAAAGGTCAGAAAAAGAGCATCTTATGTAGTAACAATATTTTACATAGTAAGTTCACGTTATAGAGTATCAGGAAAAAGGGGCGCAATTTAATTTTTGGAGCAAATTAAATAATGTCTCCCAAAGATGTCAGATCCTAATAATCCCTGAAACCTGTACATGCTATCATACTTGGAAAAAGGATCTTTGTCAATGTGATTAAATTAAAGTTCTTGAGAAGGAAGATTATCCTAGATTATCTAGGTGGAATCTAAGTGAGATCACAAACGTTCTTATAAGAACAAGGCAGAGAGAGCTTTGACACAGACAGACAAAGAGTTAGGCAATGTGATTATAGAAGTAGAGATTGTTGTAGACACAAACCAAGGAATGCCAGCAGCCCAGAAGCTGGACAAGGCGAAGAACCTGGAGCCTGCAAAGGGAATGCAGTCCTGCTGACACCTGGATTTTGGAATTTGGGACTTCTGGCCTCCAGAACCGTGAGAAAATAAATGTCTGTTTTCTTAAATCACTAAGTCTGTGTTAATTTGTTACAATAACCACAGGAAATTAATACATCACTCATGACTAATTATTCCCAATGTAAGTGTTTTAGATACCTTCTTACCTGGAGGCAGTAATTAAAATAGATTATTTTCAGGAAGTTCCTTAAAATCATAGGCTTAAAGCCACATAGTGCTAAATCCTAACCCACTCTTTTCAATTTGCCTTTGTCCTAAACCTTTGACTTGAATACTTCCAGCAATAAAGAACTAACATCTTTCAGAAAGTATATTTTCTCTTTTAACTACTCTGCTTCCTGAAAGCACTTGGTGTTTTGTTTAGTTTTAAATATAAACCAAAACATCTCTCTGTGGTTTTTTTACTCATCGGTTAATACTTAAGAGACATAATTAGCATGTTTAACCTTTTTCCAACTTATTGGCCTGTAATTATTTGAAAAGAGCTTCCCCAAAATCTTCCTTTTTTTGAGACTGAATATTTGAAGTTAGCCATTAATTTATCATTTGACATCAGCCTTTAACCTCGTCATTCTTAGAGCAGCTTCCCTGAACCTGCAACATCAGCAATCACTTGGAAACTCTATCGAATTCTTAGACCACACTCAGACCTACTGAATCAGAAACTGGTGAGCAGGGTCCAGCATCTGGGTTTTAACAAATCCTTGAGGTGATTCTGATACTTGTTGAAGTTTAAGAGTCACTGCTTTTACCTCTCCTACAATACTAGTTTATTATTGTAAAGAGTCCTGAAATAATCAGAGCTACAGTGCTAGGGAAAATTAAATAATGCTTGAGCTTTTATATCACATTTTTAGATGAATTTTCAAAGAGACATAAACCTTAAAATGAAATCCCCAAATTCTCAATGTTACTCATTTCCGTTGAGTTTTAATTGGCTTTCACTATGTAATTTTAAAGTATATTTAAATGTGTGCAATTCTCTGCCCAAGAAAACATCTCCGTCTGTTCATAAAGGTAATGATCGAGTCAATTAACAACACAGAAAGGGGTACTTTTGAACTTGTAGGGTGGGTAGCAGGTGTACCAATAATATCACATCAGTGTTTACTTGGGCACTTAGTGGGTTAATGAACTGACAGCTGTGAAATTTATAGTGCTAATCTGATCATACTCAAGTCAAAAGAGGAAGGTGTTACATAGAGAAAAAGTCAACCAACCAGCTCATTCAGAGACAGCATACTTTCATTTTGCCTGGGTGTAAAATAAAATCATATTCCATTGTTGAATTCTATCAGCACATATTCTGTTTAATTCCAACTCTGTTCCAGGCTTTAAGTATCAGGAATAATACAGAAAAAAAATAGACAAAAATCTCTGCTCTCACAAATTTTGTATTGCTGTGGAAAGAATATAAATTCTTATTAAGTACATACTATGTGCCAGACACTGTCCAAGGCATCCCCTGTGGGGGTGAGTACTAATTTTATCCCTTTTAACAGATCAAGAAACAGGTGTGGAGAGATTCTCTAATTTTCCCAGCTAGTAATTGAGGAAGCTGTGAGTAAACCCCATTGGTTGTATGGATACCACAGTCTTTGCCATTGTACTTTATAGCGTCATAATTCAGAGATTTTTTTAATGATCTTGGTTGCTTAAAGAGATATATGATAGTTCCAAAATAGTGAACAAATAGAAAAAGTAGCTATCAATAAAAATTAGTCATTAAATAATGTACTCTCATGTTAAAAAGAAAAAAAAAAAGACCTCATTTTCCATAGTAATGACATAGAGTGGTAGTGTGGATAATGTCTAGGTAACAAACCATAGAAGATTCATAGAAAACCACTGGTGTTTTTCAATTACTTTATAGGATTTTATTTGTTTTGTTTAATAAGGATAGATCTAGTAGGAAAGCTACATGTATTGTTTCTTTTGGAAGAACTTCACACTGAAAAGGAGAATGACTAAAGTGAAGGCACCAAGTTCCAAGAGCAGATCATCCAAAAGCTAAGTACCTAGATGTTTCTGGACCTAATCAGATTGGGCGAGTCCTAGTTTGTAAGCAAGAGATCATGTTTAAGATCAATGGCTAATGATTCCCAAGGAAAAAGTGGGAGGGAAGAGAACAAAGACTCCTAGGCAAGGGAGAAACCACAATTTGCAAAATCTCACACTTAATCCTGTGAACCTCTGAAGATGAGGCCAAATCTATCCCACACCCCAAGTAGACTCAATAATGTCAGTGTTGCATTTCTAAGGGGTTGTTAAAAAGGCAATGTATTAGCCTACTGAAATGATACGGTTGAGTTTGAGAGAGCAAGAAATACATGAGGATAACTCAAAAAGAGAGGTTGAGAACTTCCTAGAAGACTGTAAGACTGACTTAGAGAGGCGAATAGGGGAGAATAAGTCCTTAAATATTAAATACAAGATTCAGTTTAATAGGAAGAAAAAGTAATAACGTTGAGCCTCTCACTCCAACCCTTCAGCAATTGATGGAAGAATACACAGACCACAAACTCAAATCATGTGTGTCTGTGAACATTATTGTTTATTTTTGGCCCTGAAGTTGTGGACATATGGGAAAATTTCAACTTCACTTCTGTGTTTTAAACTTTTCATTCATCCTGCATCCAGTAACATCCTTGATATCACAACTTTAAGCAAACCACCTCCTTTCTTTACTCCTTACACAATTTATCTCTGACATAGTGCATCACAGCAGAACAGAACAGCTTTTCTGTTAAAAGCAGGATCATACAGATATGTCTTCTTGTTCACTCTCTGCTTCTGACCTCACCCTTCTTTCTTCACTCTGTTGTACACCAGCCCAACACAACTCATCTTCCACTCACGGCTACCATGATTCTCTGTTCATCAGCACTCCCTCATTCACATAATCCTTGAACCAGCCTTCCCTGGCAGTCTCTTTCTCAAATTTGATTTCCCACTATACTTCCCGGCATAGCACCTTGTGACTAATAGGCCAAGCAGTGAATATTTTTTGAATACATCGACAAACTAACAAGTAAACTCACTTGCCTATACCTACTTCAGAAAACGAGACAGTTTTAGAGGCAAAGAAACCAAACAAGTGAGCAACACTTACTCTAGCCCTCTGTGGTGATGACCAGTGATGTGTGTAAAGAGGATCTCTGCAGAGGTGAAAATGCTCTATATTTTGTGTTGGTTATGAAAGCCTATAAAATCTTCAAAATTCATTAACTCTTAACATCTGTGCATCAAATTATATCTTAATTATACATCCATTAAATTTAAAAAGTGAAAGTAACAACACCCTGATCTCAACAACTCAGCAAGTTCATACTAAATTAGGCAGAGATTCCCAAACAACCGGTGGTAAACTCCAGATGGACTCGGATATATTGGAGGGCACCCACAAACCTGTAATTAAACCAGCCATCCTTTGTAGATCAAAGAACGTACACCAAATAAGAATGTAGACCAAATATGTCAATATATATTAAATCAAATATATCCTCTGTAGATAAAATATGTCAATATACCACAATTTTTCAAGTCTAAAAAGATTCACACCATTATGATTCATTAAATATAAATTTATACAAATTATTCATGGTTCATTTGTAACTTGTTTTAAAAAAACAACTGATAGTAATATACTATGGTGATGTTTGCATTTGTTTTACATTACAAAGAGTTATATTGTTGAGATACTGAGAATAATTGAACTCAGCTAAGTGAAAGTGTTTTGTTATCCATAGAGAATCACATACATGAAGAGGTGCCTTGTTCATCAGTAACTTTGGGGACTTGATGATTACTTCCACCCAAATATCTCAGTTTCAGAAAGGAAAACATGTTCAAATGCTTAGCAGTTTGGGGAACTATAATTGACGCATTTCTGGCATTAAAAAAGACAAGATGGTATATTGTGAGAAGTTCTGACATTATTCAACATACATTCTGCCTAGCATGAGTGTGAGGGAAACACTGGCACGCTGGGAAACAAATGGGATATTACTTGTTCATCTCAGTTATATTCTACATGGAGCAGCCAGAAGACTTTCCTTCTACTCCCAGTTGTGCTGCTAATCGACTCTGTGATAACACAGACGAGTTAGGTAAATTCTTTGTGATCAAGTTCTCCATCTGTATAAACACATGAGACTAAAAAATTCTATGGAACTCAAATAACCATTTTCCTGTGATTTTTTTTCTCATGTGCCCTGGGCCACCAGTTTGGCTAATCCATGAGTATTAATATATGTTATGAGTAAAAGTTCTCCTGCGTAAACATTGTAATACAACATTGGAAGTCAAATTGTGTTCATATTTGACTTTTAATTCTTCATAGTTCCATTTTAATGAAAAACATGCAATCCTTTAGCCTTTGGAAACAGAGCCAGCACCAACTAAATCCACTGACTAAGCAGAGAGGGGATGATGATGTTCATTCTTCAGGCAGCTGCAGAATTGTAAATTTGGTTTATTGAGTAACATATTTTAAGTGCTATTACCACTTTTTCCAAGCTAAATAATCTCAAAGAGAGTTAATCCCAAAAGAAGAAAAAACAGCTGTGTAAAACAACTTCTTTAGACAACCGTTAGGTCTTTGTGTACTGTTATGATTCTGGATAAATTTGAACAAAAATCTTGATTTAAAAATTGTACATTTTATGAAATGAGAATCCCAATTTTTAAAATTTTTCATCCAAAAATAGAGAAAGGGAGAAGGTTTCTATTTCTAATTGATAAGGAATTTTATAAGGAATAATTATTCTCACTATCAAGTATGCTATCAGTGTAATTTATGCTATGTTTTTAAAAATGTATAAATACCAAAAAATGAAGAAAGATTCAGTAAATAGCATGAATAATAATAATAATAAAAACTTTTTTGTGGTACCAACCAAATCCAAGCACATAGTAAATGTTTATTTTGCTGAGAATCTGTGTAATATATATCAAGTGCAAAAAAGATATTGATTTGATTTACTTTAAGCATAAAACATCATGTCATTAATAGTTAAATTCGGTATAGATACAGAATATTTCCCAAATTTTCTAGACAGAAAATATAGAGAAAACAAGTTATCATATATTTGTTTCACATACCCAAAAATTACCTCTGACAGGCTTAAGCAAGATATGAATATATTTATTTGGATTTAGAGTATAAAATACCAGAATTGTCCTTCTATTTGGTCTTATAGATAAATTTAGTGACTTTGTAGTATTCAAAGTATTTTTTATTGTAGTTTTGCATGTTTATTTAAGTGTATAAAGAATATTTTCATAATGTCCAATATAAATCTTTTTATAGAAACTATATTCTGACCATGAAAATTTGATGATAGCACTAATATTATATGTTTAAGTGTAGCAGGCATACTTCATAGAAAAATGATTACCATAGCTCACCTGCCATAATCTTTAGAAAGCCAAATATCAAATACCAGATCAAATGCCTTTAGATGATTTTATAATCAATTATTTCTTACTATGCACTGTTTGAATTTATCTGGTGAAAGAAAGGTGATTTGCCCAAAGTAACTTTCCTTGGTATCAGACTGCAGTTATGTCTGTAAGACACACTTTATGTAGAAATATAAAAATTGTGATGTCACTCATTATAGCCATAGATAATTTCTGTCTCTTTTCCAGAGCTCCTGGATCCTCCAGCTGTAGTGGGTCCCTCAGCATCTTAACATCACTTTTAAAATTTTCTGTAACCTTACCCACATCATCAATTTTTCTTTAGAATTTAATTTCTTCCATTTCTTGCCAAGACCCTAATTGACACAGTGAAGAGTCTTGCTGGAGGAATATAGCTTTACAAACATAGACCTGGATTTTAGGAAAGAGACTGGATCTGAATCCTAGATTTCAACAGCATGGCATGTACTGGGAGTTGGAGCCAAGATAATAATTTGGATTACCCAGGTAGAGTATGTACAATGTGTTAAAAGGTCAAAGAAAGAAGATATAGAAAAGATACTACAAAAAATGTAATTACAGAACAAAGAGAACTAGTAGAGAATGGCACTTGAATTAAATAAAGATAATAGAAACGATTATCACAATTAAAAATAAAGAGCTAAAGGTACAGATGCTAAAAAGTAATCATTGGGCCTGATTGTTAGCATGTTCCTTTTTTATTGACAGAAGGTTTTCAAGAAAACTGCAAGTCTGGGAAACATACTTTATACAATAATATAGGTAGAATGTAGAGTGAAGAATAATCTCTTGTAAGTCCTTGTCTTGGGGGAATGAAGAGAGGTAGAGTAGTGGGTTTGTAGTAAATGGGAACTAAGGAATGCGACCTTTGGGAATGAATAATAAAAAATTTTTGGAAATATAATTCATTGTGTGAATTTTCTATTTATTTCCTTCCTTCCTTCCTTCCTTCCTTCTTTTTTGAGATGGGACCTTTCTATATTGCCCAGCCCAGGGTGGTCTCAAACTCTTGAAGTAAAGTTATCCTCCTGCCTTAGCCTTCCAAGTAGCTTAGATTACAGGCATGTACCATCATGTCCAGCTATTCTATTTCTGATATTAAAAACAAAAAGAAAATATCTATTTTGTGTGTGTGTTCTTAGCCAAGCATATTTTAACCAAGAACCCCTTATTTGGGAAAAACAGCACCAGCTAAACATGGCTTCAAATGCTACAATATTTGACTACAGGACTTTAGAAACTGCAAGAATCTATTTTAAAATATACCAAAAAACGATGTCTCTGGCATAAATATTATTCCCTTATAATGCTACATGATGCTGTTGACACTTTTGATCTCATAAAACATGTCAACAGCCTCAAGAATCCATACTAAGTGTTCACAGGTTTCTTCTGTACACACACATGAGTGACAGAGTTGCAAAATAATGCAAGGTTAGTCTAAGATGCCAGAGGACACCCCCGTATTCTGGTCAGACTTTTGTCTAGTCCAGCAGACATATATATAAATATATATATATTTGAAGTTTGGCAACTTGTAGTTTTTATTGATTTTTTCTTTTTAAAACTTTTTAAATTTTAAGTTTGTGGGGTACAATTCAGTGTTAGGTAGCAGACATATTTGATGCTCTTATCTAGACTGGTGCTGACTCATGGGAAGTCTTATTCATGTTCTAAATGAGTCAACTGACAAAAGTTTATCAACAGCTGAGACTTCTTTGTATTAGTATCTTCCAAGACATTTATATAAAAATGTATATGCCTAGGCCCTTTTCAGATCATCTGAATTAAAATCTCTTTTGATAGGATCCGTAATCTTCACTTTAACGAGTTTCTTAGTTTATACTTAACGCACAATAAATTCTGAAAAGTATTGCCCTAGATTAGATAAATGTAAGTGTAGGTAAATGAAGTATCTGGGAACCCTTGTTTGACTAGAAAATGCTCTTATTTTCTAGTAGACCTTGATGTGTTTTTCTTTTCTTTGAATAAAACTTCCATTAAGTGCTATCAAATAAAACCTAAGTTAAACAAACAAATTATACATTGTTATTAATCTACACAAGCAAAAATACTCTGTTTTTCTGGAATGAGGAGAGGAATGATAAAGGAATTGCTGATTTTAGAGTCTCAAACCTCTCTCTTCTATGCCTCCTGATTCCTTACATCACTCTTGCCAGTACAAGGAGTATAGCTACAGGAGACAACACAAAAATGACAATCGCAAAAATGACAATCGCTAATAGAGTAAATAGAAGTTCTCTAATGTGTTAGCATTAACCAACAGGCATTTGGTTTTTCAAAATTCCTACAGATTAAAGTTACCGAGGGCTTTTCAATAGACTACAGCTATGAATATCAAGATGGTAAGATGCCGAAACAGAATTATTTTAGTCATAACTGACAATAGCAATACGTGCTCAAAACATTAACTCTTTTATTAATAGTACGATAAACAAATGTCACAGTTTAAAGTTAAATATTTGTACATTTAGGAATAGTTTAGGTAGCTCTAACTGATGAATGCACTATTAGTTTTATTACTTATCTTTACGGTTGTCAGGGTCCATTTACTTGAATAACAAATATGAGCTGAGTGCACTGATTCCAATAAACTTGTCTGGTGCTCCGATGCCATGTGCTAACCATCTGAGTTACTCTTTATAGTTGATGTTAACCAGGAAACCTCAATAAAACAAGAGCATATCATTCTTATAGTTGTTCATAGTTTATTCATTTTGAAACACATTCTGCTCTTAAATACTTGCATACCCAGCCTGTTGAAGATAATGGGATTTGTCTTGGGCAATGAAAGTCAGAATATGGCTAAACAGACATCATGGAATTTATATCAATTTATAAGACTGTATCTTCATTATTTATGAAGTGAAGATAATTTGACTTTCTGTGATAAGTTTTGTCCTGACTCTCCAAAAAAATTTGCAAAGTGTGGTATACAGATTATAAACTGACTTGAAGTAGATAAACAGTGATTACCTCCATTATTGCTGAACTTTTCTGCCCGTTTCATGTGCCATCATCCCAACTAATCACTTATAATTGCATCCAAGATATCTAGAGTGTCAGAAGTTAAATTATCAAAGCAAAATCAGTGGTTGCTGAAGCAATGCCATTAGTAGACAGCCCTGAGTGTTAATCATCACTGCCTTATGATTTCCTTTAAAACTCTGCACAGTATTCTGCAAAGAGTGAACACATGCAAAATGAAGCAGAGTGCCTCAAGCCATTGGCACAAGACAGCATCCTTCCGTGTAATTCCCAGCTGCATGACTCTCCTTTCAACACCTCCCTCAATTGCCTAACTCGACTACCCTTACAATAAACGCCAGATTCTCCAGAGAAAACAATTATGCACCAGACATGATACCAACCCATTTCACAGCGTGTGAGATCAAGAATGCCTTTTTTGCATTAGTCATCCAACAAAATTTTAACTAGTTAATGCTTTCTGCTGGCTTTTTCTCCAAGCAATGTTTCATCACATATTTTTGATGCTTACTGAATTTCTAAATTTTTATTCACTCTCTTGAGGTTCTTCTACTTATATAGCTCATTTATTTGTATTTGTGACCTCTGTATTAATTCTTTATGAAGATCTTAATTAATATTACTATGAAAACTTACAAATTAAAAGTGAGGAGTACTTTATATCCTTCGGGTTAAATGCTAAATGTGTAAAAATATTTCCTTTGTCTTTTCTTTAATGAAAGATAATTTTAAAAGTATTGTAATCCAACAAAAGGACAAGCTCAATAAATAGACAGTGTGCCAACATCCTGCAAGAGGAGATAAGACCTACATATTCTATACTAATCATCTACAACCTGAACTAAAACATAGACAATTTTCAGGAATTTCCCAGTATTTGACATGTTTTGTTTAAGTTTTGATACTTAGGAGCATTGAGGTTTGCTTAAAATATTTTAGTCTTTTTTTTTTTTTTTTAAATCTGGAAACAATTGTCCCTCCCCTTGCGTGCTAAGAACTAAACATCTTTAGCTTAAAAACAGGTCAGGCTCTCACACGATGTGAAATAGGGAAGATTGCCCTTGGCTTCCTGTCCCCTTAGGGGCTCAATGTTCTCCTGACATTTCTTCCTGTGACTTATAGAAAACCGCTTTCAGGAAAGCAACTAAAATTGATGCACATGAAACAATAAGTGACTGGATCTGATTAGGTGATTTTTATTTTTATACAAGGACTTGTGAGCTTCATCCTGGTTATAACCTGAATCACTACTAATAAGAAGGCAGCTATTATTTTTTGCTTTGGAGTAAAGTATTTCTCTCTTCCAAAAAATCTAAGTCTGCTAGTGAGCTAAATCTGCCCCTTTCCTTTCTAAAAGAGACAACTACAAATACGTATTAGGTATTGTCAATTCCATATGTAATCAGAAGTTGGTGATATTTTACTACCTGCTTGTAGTCATATTCCTTCCTGTAGTTACAAGACAAACAGAGATAGCCATAGTCTTTTTGTGACTTAGTACTTTCTCCATAGTTTTGAGAATTTGTAGAGAATTCTGGCCACACAGTCATGCCAGAGCATATGTATTTTTCAAAAAGTGCAATTTTACTCATTGCAAGACAATGTCCCTTTTTCAGGGCTGCACGTTTCTACCTGTGTGTTGGTAAAGGTAGCATTTTTCAGACTAGGCCAATTTATTGATTCACAAATCCATCACTTCTCAATAGCCTTCTTGATTCTTCCATGCAGCAAGATGTTCTAGAGTGTGTTTGTAAATCTATTTTTAGGGTTCTGACTTCAAGTGAAAGGAGAATATCATTTTAAAACATTTTTATGGTTAAACAGTCACATGTCTTTCAGTCACATCGGAAAGAATGAACATATGTTAATAAAATATTTAATCTTTGCTGTAATAATATATAAACCCTAAATATAGATATCTCACACATATTAATGGTATTAACATATTTACTTACACCATTTTGGACATGTGAAAATACCTATTTTACTAAGAAAAATACATTCTGAGAAACTAGAATTAAATTTGATTTTACTGTTAAGCTGTCTTTATTCAGGATAATTATTTATTTTGTATGCTTCAGGATATCACAGATAACTCAAGATGATAGTTCTTGACTATTAGTAATAGCCACTCAATGTCAACACTTGTAAAGAAGTCAAGACAGTTTCTAAAATGAAGAGTTTATAAAGACCTTCCTTTTTAAGAACTGTTCATTCGTATTCTTGAATATTCTTTTAGGAAGACAAATTGACAAGATGTTGAAAAAGCCTGTTTTATGTGATACTGCTACCTGTTTTGGAGGAGCAACTTAAAATCAGCATTTCCTTAAGTAGTTATTAGTTTTAAAAACTCCTAATTATTTAAGAGGCCTTGTGATTTTTTTTAATGCCATGGGGCACCTATAGGAAACAGTCTCTACTCTAACCAATAATAGTTTAAATTCAAAGATGGTAAATGGTAAATTAAAAGAGAATCATCATTGGAAACATTTTGGAAGTGCTTAAGTGGTTCTTTAATATGATTCATTGTTGTGAGGTTGTCAAAAATAGATTATAAAATGAATTGAATATAAATAAGCAATAATAATGACATATCCTTTGCATATTACAGCTAGTAGCCTTAAGTTTGAAAGAATGTTCATGATTCACACCTGTAAGAAGCCAAGTGGTAATAAAATACTGCTACAAACTGATACTAAAATTGTCTCCATTATTATAGAAATTCTTTGTGGGCTAACAGTAATTCTTTCATTACTTCTTAACAATTTCAGTTTTAGCGAAGTTTGCCATGAGTAAGACAAGTTTCACTTTCAGATGACAGCAGGTCTTCATCCTTTTTTTGTGAATCTGATTAAAGTCCAAGAAATATTTGCAGATCTCACCTATTATGTGAAGTCTTCTTTATGTTCTCCAGTTTTTATTAACCTCTATTTTTTTTTCCAGAGTCCACAGTTTGACATTTGTATATCTTATTTTTGCCTTAATGTTATGTCAGTCAGTGTTAGATACAAAACCATAGCCAGTTATGCAAACTGGCTTCACAATCTAGTTTGCACTAATTCTGAAGTTAAATACTCCATCTCATATTTCAATAGCCTCCGTATTTCCTAGTACCATATTGCAATGCCCTTGGTTTGATTAGCAGAAACATTAAAGTTATAGTAATCTAGATGGTTTCAGTATCAGTAGTGCAAGTACTATTCATTGTATTAAGTCAGAATTTGTATTCTTGTGACTTCTGGGTTCCAGAAAAATACAGACTCAATTGAATTGCTTTTTAAAATAACAATCATTCTGATCTATAAAGATAGCTGTCGAGTCGTTTCTAGGCTTCCTATTTTTCAGGAAACATATCTTCATCAGATTCTTCCTTTTCTGATTTTTAGACGATCACCTTACTCCAGATTTATTTTACTCCTTTCTTTTTTTTGTTTTTGTTTTTGTTTTTCGTTTTTTTTTTGAGTTGGAGTCTCACTCTGTCACCCAGGCTGGAGTGCAGTGGCCGCTCCCAACCACCGCAGCCTCGACCTGCTGGGCTCCGGCGATCCTTCCGCCTCAGCCTTCCGAGTAGCTGGAATTACAGGCATGCGCTACCACGCCCGGCTAATTTTTTGATTTATTGTAGAGATGAGGTCTTGCTTGCCCAGGCAGGTCTCGAACCCGCGGACTCAGGCAATCCACTCACCTCAGCCTCCCAAGGCGCGGGATTACAGGCTGAGCCACCGAGCCCGGCTCCAAAGCTTTCTTACAGGGTCACTGTTCCTCTTTGTTGTTACTCTTTCTGTTGTTGAGTAAACCGAGGCTGAGTGGTCAGGCAACCTGACCAGGATCTCACAGGGATTAAGAAGCCAAGCCTGCCTTTAGATCCCACCCCGACTGCCTCTGTTATTCTCAACCTGAACGCACTGGGGTCTTCCAGAGCAGGGGCTGGGCCTGGTGCCCCAAGCCAAGGTGGATCTGGGCAGCTGTGGGGAGGCTCATGTCCAGCTCCCATGGCAGAGACCCACCGGCCTTCTCTCCCAGGAGGCCTTGCACTTCCGCAGCCGAGGCCTCCTCTTTCCCCTGTCTTCCCTTCCTTGTCCCATGCCTTCCAGGGGACATCCTCCTGTATTAATCTGGTGGGACCCAGTGTACCCTGGGCAGAGGTTGGTGGCTCCCGCTTTCTGCAGGAGAACAGAAGGGAAGGGCGTCGCCCTGCAGAAGCCAGGGCCAAGGATGGGAAGAGTCAGCTTGTGGTGAGGCAGGTGTGAACAGAGGAACAGAAGCAACAGAGTGTGAGAGGCAAGTGCTGAAATGAGATGGGTAAAGTGAGTTAACCCTTGGCGCTCCCTAGAGATCTGGAGAATTGAGAGTGGGACAGAGGAAAGCAAGGGAGAGAATTTCTCCTTTCAGAAAACTCAACTTCTAAGGAAATATTATAAGGAAGGAGAAGGTACCTGTCCTAAGACCAGGCCTAAAACAAGTCCTAATTTCTGCTCCCAGTCCCACCCACTCACTTTAGTCCACACAGTTGGCCCTAGGGGGCTCCCGGAAGGCCCCTGTGCTTGGCTTCAGTAAGTCTCAAACAAGCTCTTAAATATAAACACAGTAGAAGCAGCAGCAGCTTGACATTAAAATGAGACTGGAGATTTGAATAAGACATGAGAATGAACTTCCCAAGCTAGAATAAACTTCTAAGGGTGTCAGAGTATTTCCTTCTGACCAATGTGTAGGCAAGTTAAGAAGTTGAAAGGAAAACATCAAGCAGTCTCCTCTTTTAACTAGCTGAGTCTCTGGAAATCTTAGCTGTTTCTTTTTAATTAGTCAAAAATCGAATATGTCAACTAGTGACAAAGTTGAAAATTAAAGGACTTTCTTGGACTCTTATTCATAAAGCATTTCCTTGGTCAGAGTCACCTGGGTGAGCTCTCAGCTTCCACCATTCAGCTTCTCAAAAAGCTGATGGGTCAGCTCACACCTGGCAAGTGATGGCATGGTCGGTCCCCAGGCCAGACGGCTGCCCTGAAACACGGCCGCCACCCCAGGCTCGGCCCTGCGCTGGCCCCAGCCACCACCCTCTCTCACTTGGCGCATGAGAAAGAGGGAATAGATGGAGGTCTGTTCTCATTTTAGGATGTGTTTGTCCAAAGGTTCTTCACACGTGGAAATTACATTTTGAAACGAATACTGTTTTCAAATCAGAAATCTGAATTCACCAGTCAACTGAATAAAACATGTATTTTAATGCTAAAGTATCAAAAGTCTCATACGTTGCTGGTGGGAATGTAAATGCAGAAATGATTTTCCTGCCACTCTGGAAAATAGTCTGTCAGTTTCTTCAAAGAAAGAAAGAAGGGGAGAGAGGAACAACGGAGGGAGGGAGGCGGAGGGAAGGAGGGAGAGAAAGAGAAACAGAGGGGGAGAGAGAGAGAGAGAGGAAGGAAGGAAGAAAGGAAGAAAGAAAGAAAGAAAAAGAAAGAAAGAAAGAAAAAAAGAAATGCACGTTTATTCTACCACCCAGCAATCATGCTCTGGCATTTCCCCCAATAAGTGAAAACTACCATCCACACCATGAACTATTGCTCAGCAGTAAGAAGGCGAGACTAATACAAGCAGTAACTTGCATGGATCTCAGAGCATCATGCTGACGGAAGAAGCCAATCTCAAAAGGCCACACACTGTTTGATTCCACTTATACAACTTTCTCGAAATAACAAAATTAAAGCAGTGGAAGCAGAGGTTTTCAGGAGTTCATTCAGGAGGGGCTGAGGGTGGACAGGAAGGGGTCGGGGCCCTTTAAAGAGGTAATACCCAGGAGCTCTTGTGATGAGGGCACAGCTCTGTACCTTGATGTGGTGGCCATTACTCGAATCTATACATGTAGGAAAACAGCCTAGAAGCTGACATGCTTGGTGCCAACGGTGGTGTCCTGGTGTCGCTACTGCGCTAATTAGGGAAGCTGCCACCACTGGGGTGCTGGAGATGGGCATGGGAGGCTTCTCTGAACCATCTTGGCAACTTCCTATGAGTCTATAATTACTGCGAAATAAAAAGCTTAAAAATGGGAATTTTTACATCAAAGACTTGGGCTGCAGGGAGCAGAGGTGGCAGGAAAGCCACAGATCCCCAGGGGCCTGGGCCAAATCCCCTGGGGGTCCTAGGCTGTCATCACCAAGAGACACAAAGGAGCCAGACTCATCAGCCAGGCCTGGACCTAGGGGAAGCCGGTAGTAGGAGCCCAGGCCTACCTCAAGCCCTTGTCTGCTTCTGCTCTTCCAGCATTCTGGTCCCTTATTCACTCAGAAATGTCCTCAGCACAGGTCTGCTTGGCTCTGGGGGATGGGGAGGAGGGCTCGTAAACAGAGGCTGAAGGTCCACCCCAGGCAGCGTTCACCATGGACAGCACTGGGGCCCCGGTTATTGGATTTCACTTTCTCTGCTCCTCTCTGCTAGTCGGAGCTCCTGTTTTTACAATCCACTCTCTGGACTCGAGACCTTAGAAAAACATAGGCCTCTCTGTGATGCCTTGAGCCTCAAGACTGAATCTGCTGGGTCGTCAAGGCCTGGTGCTCTATGGTCAGCCCCAGTGGGTGGCACCAGGCTGCACACCCTGGACACCGAGGCAGAGGGAGGAGCTGTGTGAGGCTCATTCTACACTGGCTCCTCCAGTCCAGTATGTCTTCTGCTCCACGATCGGTCAGGAGAATCGCTCATACTCTCTCCAGCCTTCTTGTCTACCTCCCATCCCTCACCAGGTATAAGGCAATCATGAGTCAAGATTCCTTGCTGGGAACGCTCATTTAAGGGGAGAACAGAATAGCCCTATCACGTATGTATATGCACATACACAAATATATGGACACATATGGGTTTACTTATTTATTTCTGTAGTGTCTCAGTTTTCAACAATGAATAGGATTGCTCGTGAGTTAAAAATAAAGTAGCGATGAGGAAACATCAAATGAGGCCAGATGGAGAAGTATAGTACAAAATAACTGATCAATAGTCTCTAAAGTGTCACGACAGACAGAAGGATTGTCCCAGACAAAAGGAGATGAAGGAGTCATGACAACTAAATGCAATGTGGGATCCTGGCTGGGACCTGGACCAGAAAAAGGACATTACTGGGGAAATGAGCAAACTTTGAGTGAGGTGTAGAGAATCATTGCTAATCAGTGTTAATTTCCTGGTTTCAAACGTTGTATTAATACTACGGGAGGTGAGGACATTAGCTGAGTGGAGAGTATAAGAACTTTCTGTGCTATGACTGCAGCTCTACTACAAATCTAAACTTATTTAAAAATAAATGAAGAAAATGGAGCCAACAACAATATCCCCAACTCCCCACCCAACACTTAAGGTCCCAGAACCCAACACAAATACACACTTTACTCTTCCAGAAATTCCACTGGCAGGAGCAGAGCAGGCGCACACGGTGATCCTCTCACTGCGACTCTCCCTGGTTGCCCCTTCTTTCTCTCCCTCCAGCCTCCCGTCAGTGGGTAGCCCCTGGCATCTGGCCTTCCCATGCCTGCCCCCGAGCCTGGAAGTGCCTGTCCTTTGAGATCCAACTCCCAGTGACAGGCCTGGCCCCTCCCTGAGTTGCAGAGGTTGGATGGTCTCTTCTTGCTGGGGCCACAGTCACAGTCCGACGGTAGAGAGGACTCGCTCGAGTCTCCAGCAGAGAGGGAGGCACTGGGAGGCAGTGGCCCTGTCGCCAGTGGCTTGCATGACTGAGGTAAAAACAGGCTCCATAAAAAGAGGTGGAGTTAACCACGATCCTGGCCGTCCATGTGGCTGTTCCAAGGTGAGGAACACACCCCGGAGCCTGGCACGGACAACTTGTAAGAGCACTGCGATGTCATCCGTCTGGCAGGGTGCCCTTGCTTGCGCTGGGGGTGGTAGTCCTGGCAAAAACGTGCCTCTTGGGTGAGGTTTCAGCCGGAGCCACCCAAATGCTGGGTCCACCCTGCTGGGCTTCCCTTTCTGGTTGACACCAGTGGCCGCCCTTGAACTAGTTTGCTGAAAAAATCACTCAACCAGGGCCGACGTTTCAGGCAGACGAGGAGAGTGAAAAGGGTTGCCATGTCTAATTTAAAAGTAGATCCACTTTCTATCTTTCCCTTGCTGTTCAGGGGCGGAAATGCCAAATTCAGAGCAGGAAAGAAAATATTATGCACAAGCTAGATATTTCACAAGGTGTTAAAAAAACAAAAACAAAAACACACTCCTTTGCCCTGAATAACCAGACTTGAGAGTACCCCCTTAATGAAGAGGTGTGGTGACAGCAGGCTCAGAGGGGACATGTACTCTGAGACACACCATGTGTGCACAGCCTGGGGCGAGCGTCTAGACAGGGACAGGTTCCCATTTGTACCAGGGTGCCTCACACGACTGTTTTTTTTATGACAGATGCGGCCATAAGCTACCCTAGTGGGGACCCCACAAAAGTCAAAGTTCAAAGTCATCTGACGTGACAAGAAAATACTGGCAGACCTCCTCTCAGAAGGAAAGACAGAGTCCCCTTATTGATTTGAACCTCAGAGAGGCATAAATAGCTGGAGAAAAGAAACCATATCCTACAAGTTCATTTCCAATCCAACGAGGCAGGGTCTATCCTGAGGACCCTGCGTATTTTAGCAACAAGCCCCACTCTGGGACAAACAGGCGGCCTGCGGGTCCCTCGGCCACGGCGGTTTTGTTTTGGAGGAGGGTCCCCACGCATGCCGTGGCCGAGGCGGCGTGGTGGCATCAGGCTGTGCAGCAGCGGCTGCCCTGAGCCCCGCGGGAGACGGAGCAGCCGCTGCCCTCGGTCCCCCTCCCCGGGAGGGAAGCGCGGCGGGTCCCGGGGTCGGCTTGGCGTGCCCCCCACCCCGCCCCCGCGGGGAGCCGGGGCCGCACTCACCAGCTCCGGCAGGAGGAAGGCGTACGGGATGGTGAGGAACAGCGCGACCCCCGAGGGCGCGTCGGGAGGGGCGTAGCTGGTGGCGGGCGGGTCGCGGGAGGCCATGCTCTCAGCCCTGCTCGGTCCGTGGCTCGGCGGCAGCTCGCCCGCGCCGGAGACCGGCCAGTATCGCCTCCTGCCCGACACACCCCTCGGACGTGGCCTGGGAGGGAAAAAAGTTCCAGCCGAGCAGGTCCTTCCACTCGCTGCAGCCAGCAGCTCCTCGGTGAACTGCTGAGCCCGCGTCAGATGGGCTCTGCCTCGGGCTGGGCAGGCGCTGGGGGCGGGAGGCAGACCCGCGTCGCTTTCCAGGCCTTTCCAGCGGGGGCATTTTTGACTCCTGGAGCATATGACCCCAAGGGATGCCACTCCCCTGCCCCCACCCTGTCCTTTGCCCAACCGTGTGCCCACAGTACAGACTGAGGCTGCTTTGCCCTGACAAAGACCGTTTATTGAGGACGTACTATGAGCCAAGCAACCCACAGACAACTCAGGTGCTGCCTATTTTGCGCTTTTCCAGATGAGGGGCTGAGAATCAGAGGGTCAAGGTCACAGCTGATGACGAACAGTGCTGGGTCTTCTGTGGCCCCTCTTGTCTGCTTCCTCCTTCTCACTTCTGGGGGCAACCCTCAGCCCCCCACCACGCCGGAGAGGAGCAATCCTCACTCCATCTCCACCTCACGGGACTTGGTGTTTCCCTCCTACTCTGGATTCCTCTCCATGGCTCTCCTTTCCTCTTTTCCTCACCGGGCAGATGGAGGGATGCTCCCTGGGAGAAGACCACCCCAGAGGCACCTGAGAAGGGCCCGGCTGACTGGCTACTGCCCCAAGCCGAGACTCTCCTCTTCCCGGCCCCCCTCCTAGCTCAGTGCCTGCCCGAGCTGGGCTTGAGGCCCAGCAGTTCTTTCGAGGCCCAGCAGTTCCTTCCTGACTCTCCCTGCATGAGCATAGGAGCTGGCTGCAGGGCTGTGACCCAGAGCCAGGCATTCCCTTTCACACCAGAGGCGTCCTGGAGCCCAAGCCATTTGCCTCCCTACCTTCAAGGCAGCTAACCTCATTTTTCCGCTCCCCCCTGCCCCCAAGGCCTGGCGTCCCAGAGTCTGCTCAGGATGTTTGAGGGGTCCCTTCTCCCTGCCCTCTGAGGTCCCAGCAGGCCAGTTGGGAAGCCACTCCCTGGTGTGGAGAGGATGTGGGGAAGGCTGCCGAAAGTGCAGGGGTAATTAGAAGAAGTCAGTATCCTAGCCTCCTTAGCAAGAACAGAGAATCTGGGGCCCGCCTTCAGGGACCCAGGTGGGAAGAGCAGCGAGCCTGGCCTGCGCTTGGTCTGGGAGAGCCAGGAGACAGAGGAGTTTGGCCAAAAGAAGACAAAAGCAAAGACGCTGCAAGGAAAGGCAATCGGTGCCTCCCTAAACCTACCTGCAACCTGGTGATCCCCGACTCCCAGGCCTGTGGAAACTAGCCAGGAAGGAAGGGAGGCCCTAATCCTACCTGCCAACCGCCCCGCCTTGGTTATAGGATTAGCCAAGCAAAACAGGCATTTCCCCAGGAATCCCACCTCCTGCCACCTCTCTTAAACGCTACAAAGAAGTATTGTGCCACTCTTCTAGGCTGTAGGGTCCACAGCCACTCAGACTGAGGTTGAGAAGGTCTGAGCCACTTCCACCTTCTGAAGCAATTAGTATATTAAGAAATAAAGGTACGACAGAACAAGGTTATAGAAAATTTGCGTATGTTGTATTTACATTTAACCAAGTAATGCTTTCTTATAGGCCATAAAGTATAGTACACTCTCATTGGGCTGTTTATAAGAAAGCTGATGGTTTATAATGCACCATAGGCAGCGAGAGTCCATAAGGGACAGACTCTTCATCCTCTTGATGCACTGCTGGGCCCGTGGGCGTGACTGTACTTGGACGCAAGGTCAGAAGTCTGGGTGAGGCTGTGGGGGAATGTCAGCCAGGCCTAGAAGAAGGGCCTTCTGGACTCTTCTGCAAAGAGTCTACTGGTGTCCACTTCATGGGACCAAGAATTCAGTTAATCAGTCATGAAAAACACACAAATGGTACTTAGTACTGTTGATTACTTATATGATGATGGGCTCTGTTTTTTCATTTGTTAGTTGGGGAGGATTAAATGAGATAATGTATATGAAAACATCTAGAACAGTTCTGGTATGCAGCAGATGATTAATAACTACTTGTTTATCTACTTCTAATCCTGAAATCATTTTTCTTCTTGCCGTCTTTCCTTTCCACAGCAAGACCAGCACCTCCTCTGTTAATATTTCCATTTCTTAAAAAACTGTTCTAAAAGGTTTTTAGTGATCTATAATACACTTACAGGAAATGTACACGAAACATACAAACCACAAAACCACTACCCTGAACGAGAAATAAACCTTGCCAGACTTTCAATCATTTCTCCTTTCCTTCCCCGGAAATAACTACTCTCATGACTTCTAACCCTACAGATTGGTTTTGTCTGTTTCTGAATAGATTCCTTTGTGTGAGGTCTTTAACCAACATTATGTTTGAGAGACTCATTCATGCTATATGTTGCTATAGTTCATTCACTGCTGTATAGTATTCCATTGTACGAATGTACCACACTTTATATATTTGTTCTGTTGTCCATAAGGACTTCGAGCTCTTTCAATTTGGGCTTATTAATAACATTATTATTAATGTTCATAGAATGCTATGAACATTCTAGAACATGTATATTGGTGCATCTATGTATGCATTTCTGTTGGGTATATCTTAGGGGTGGAACTGTTGATCACGTTATTTGTGTTTTTAGCAGATATCGAACTATTTTCCAAAGCGCATCTTTCTATTCCTACTAATAGTGTATACAAGTTACAGTTGTTTATAATTGGTGTTTGCATGTACATTATAATACACTTGTGGTTGCATGATATATATTTTTTCATTCTTTTACTTTTCACTTACCTACATCACTATATTTATAATGAAATTTTTTTTCATAGCAATGATATATTTGGGTCTTTAAAAAAAGAAAACCTGACCAGCCTGAGAAACATGGTGAGACCCCCATCTCTACAATAAGACAAAAAATTAGCCAGGCATGGTGGCACATGCCTGTGGTTCCAACTACTTGGAAGGCTGAGGCCGAAGGATCACCTGAGCCCAGCAGGTCGAGGCAGCGGTGGCTGTGAGCGTGCCACTACACTCCAGCCTGGGCGACAGAGTGAGACTCCAACTCAACAAAACAAAACAAACCCATTCTGAAATTTGCTGCTTTAATCGGTGTCCTTAGACCACTTACATGTAAGTTAATATTTTGGGGTTTAGGTATCCATTTTATTGTTTGTTCTGTATTTCATTCCTCTGTTTCTTCTTTCTTGCATTTTTGGGGGAGTTTTGGGGAATATTTCTAGTATTCCATTTTATCTATTGAATTTTTTATTATGTCTCCTTGTTTTGTTTAGAAGATGCTCTAGAAGGTTCAGTATACGTAGTTAACTTTCTAGTCTACTCAGAATTAATATTTTGCCTCTTCAAATGGAATGTAGAACCTTACCAACATATAGGTCCCTTTACCTTCTTGTCTTTCAGTGTAGTTGTAATGTGTTAGATAAACAGAAACTGAAAATCCCATTAAGCAATGCTATCATTTTTGCTTTCAACCACTGTACATATTTTAAATTACAAGAAAAAAATATTTACTCAGATGTTTACCTTTCTGTTGCCGCTCCTTCATTCTTTCTTTTCCAAGCTTCCTTCTGTTTACCTTCCTCCCTGTCTGAAGAACATCCTTTAGTATTTCTTTTAAAGTAAGTTTGCTGGCAATGAAGTCCCTTAGTTTTTCTTTGTTTGAGAATGTCTTTAGGTTACCTTCATTCTTTTAGGATATTTTTATGGAATATAGAGTTCTGGGTTGACTGGTCTTTTTCTTTCAGTGCTTTAAAAATATTCTTCTAGTATAGGGTTTCTGGTAAGAAATCTGCAACAGTATAAACTGCTGTTCCCTATATTTAATGCATTATTTTTATCTGGCTGCTTTCAAGATTTTGTCTTTAGCTTTAGTAATTTGATTATAATAAGGGTGGCCACAAATTTATTTGACCAGATCTTGCTTGGTGTTCACTGAGTTTCTTGAATCTGTAACTTTATGTCTTTCACCAAATTTGAAATTTTCAGGCATTCTTTCTTTTAAAAAGCTTTTTCTGCACTACATCCTTTCCTCCTGCTATGATTCAGACTGAACAATTGATAATGATCTATCTTTAAGTTCTCTCTTTCCTCTGCCATCTACATTCTGATATTGAGTTCATCAATATATTAAATTTTTCATTTTGGTTATTTTTTTATTTCTAAAATTTCAATTTAGTTTTTTTTGTGTGCATTGTTTCTATGTTTAGGCTGTCTATATTTCTATTAATTTCAAAAGGTTTTGCCCTTATTTCTTGGAGCATGATTATAACAGCTTCTTTAATGTCTTATTTCCAACAACTGTGTTATCCTAGAGTTACTGTCTCCTGATTGCATTTTCCCCTTACAGATGTAGAGATTTCCCTGGGTCTTCAAATATCAAGAAAGTCCTGGACATTATAAATATTATGTTATAGAATTATGGGACGTATTTAAATCCTATGGAGAATATTTATTTTGTGTTTATCAGGCAGTCAGCCTGATTGGGTTCAAGTTCCTATCTGACTTCTCTGGGCTGTAGTTCCAATGTCAGTTCCATTTTTAAGGCTTGGTAGTGCTATTTTGATATATTTGGCGAGTGTGCTAGGCTTGGACCAATCTAGGTACCTGTTGCTCAGCTCTGAAATCCGTTGGTGTTGTTTAGGGTCAATTTTGGGGTGAGCTCAGACATTCATATATGATTTTATGGGATCATTTTCTTGGGTTTTCCTTGCCATGATCTCCCCAACACTTTCTAGATCCCAGGAGACCCTGCCCTCCCCCCTTTGGCTTGGTCCTCTGGCTAAAAACCGGGGTTTTCATTTCCCTACTCTGCCATGCACTTCCTGTGATTGTGTCTATCTTCCGGGTCAAAAGCAATGAGAGGGAAAGATATAGATATAGGGAGAGATTGACTCTCCCCATGTACTTAGGATCACAGTTCTTTTGTGAACTGTGGGTTCCCCTTCCTCAGAGCTCTAGGAACTTATCTGGATGCCTGGATGCCAGTTCTGTTGCCACTACCACTTTCACTAGATGGCCTCAGGGCTACAGCAGGAACAATTGGAAAAAACAAAAATAAATAGGGGTTTTCTATGCTCTCTCTGACCTATAGGAGCTCTTTCCCATTCCTCAGACCATAAATAGAGGGTTCCTTTTGAAGATGTCTGTATCCCATGTACCGTTCCAGGTTTCAGGTGGTCTCTGAGTCTAGGCTGGGAGGTACCAGTGGAAGGAAAATGGGAAACTTACCACCAGCTTGGTAGTGTTTTGAATTCTGGCTTCCTTCCCAAATCTTCCTGCTCCTACTTGCTTTTAGAGTCCCCAGATAGCTGCTCTATGCTTTCTGTCCAGGGTTTTTTATTGCATTCAATGGGAGGAAGAGGGGGGATAGCCTTCTCTACCTGACCAAAACCAAAACATCAGCCTGTTTTAATTCTCTGTAAGCACTTACAAAAATTTAGTATATCTTATTTACTTATTCATTTGTATATTGTTTGTTTCTCTGCCCCTGCCTCTCTCTAGGATATGGACTTCAGGAGAGCCATAACTTTGTTCATGTGGCAAACCACAGTCATGTCTACCATCTTGAATACTGCCTGGTACACAGAAGGTACCCAGTAAATGCTTTTGAATGGTTGAATCTACCATCTCAGTCACAAAGATTTTTGAGACAACTGCTTATCTCTTCTTTTTACTCTTCATCCTCAACTCTTTTCCCACCAATAGATGGCTTTACATATCTGTCAGAAACAATTTACTGACTGCCTAACAAGGAACAGGCCAGAAGAAATCCAGAGTTACTTGGGGAAACAGGCAGTTGTATCCATTAGCATTCTTTCAGTAGCAAATGTTAGAAAAACCCATTCCAACAGGCTTTAACAACAAAGGGAATTTATTACTTCAGATAAGTAAGAAGTTCAGAGGTAATGATGGCTTCAGGTGAGACTTGATCCAGTGACTCAAACTGCGCCACCCCAGGTGGAACCAAGTTCCCAGGAGTGACATATATGGAAAGCTTGCTCCCTTTATGCTGTGGGGGACACACATGCCCCACTGTCTCTAGCCTGCTGTCTCTAGTTCACAAGACACACAACTAGATTGCAACTATTGTCTCTACTAATCAAGGTCACTTCAACTCTCAAGTCGGGTAGGTAGAATGCACACAGATAGGCTCAGGAAGAAGTTGTAATGTGTGTGTGGCCACGAGGCAGAACTGAGTCTAGCTCCTGGTATCTCTGGAGGCTGGGCATGCACAGCAGTACAGCTACCAGAAAAGAGGAAGGACTCAGTGGAATAATGTTTGGGTCATCCAGAGATACCTACTGGGAGAGGAGCTCAGAAAGCATGAAGCCTTTTTTAATTCCCCAAAGTGGCCTCTTTGAAAGGACAAAGTTCTGCAAGGCTAATCTTTGCTGGCGAAGTCAGACACAAATGAGCAGGTTAAGGTCCAGTCTGTCTTACAGAGTTTGAAAAATGAACTGAACATAGACATACTACCAAAGTCCTGAGTGTGAGCTTGTATTCCATTAATGATTTCCATTTTATATTGCTGCATGCAGACCTGCACACCCTCACTCAGGATCAGTCACCACTGAGTCAGAAAACCCTAAGCCTCCACTTTCCTGCCTGTGAGACAGTAAAGCCCTTGACTCACCGTTCACTATTCTTATTCCCACCCCTCCCCACCCAACTCGACTTCATTACTGAGTCTACATATTGGGAGTTCACACAACAAGTTTGGGTTCTGAGGGACACAGTGTTATCAAATCCATGAGTTCCTGGGTTTCCGAAGGCAGGTGTGGGAGTTCAGATAGCGAGGGATTCATCCAAAAACGTACCTGAATCTAGCTGGTCCCTAAGGTCAGATAGTGGAGCTTGGAGAGGGAGAGTTAAAATAGGAAGAGACATTGATACACTCATCACCAACTTTGTGCCTGTCACAGGCATTATCATTTCAGGACGCAGTATGGTTGAAATTTAAACATAACAACGTCACCAACAAGACACACTGATAGGCTCTCCTAGCCATCTGTGCCCCTCCTTCTTCGTGGATGTTTTGTGGGATTACTGTCCGCCCCATGCACTGCGAGTTCAGACGGACAGAGATCCCATCAGGGATGCTCCACTGTGACCTCAAGGCCTAATGCTATGCCTAGGGCACAGTAAGTGCTCAACAAACACATGGTTTTAAGATGTATTCACATTATTGATAAGTATTTCTTTTAAAAAGATGGTCTATCCACAAAAGAGCAAAACTTCAGTTATAATAATATGACAGTTACTTTTGGTTCTGTCGTTTTATTCAGGTCATCATGGTGGGCCCACCAGATTCCACTGGAAGCTGAGGGCCAATCACTGCCACTGTCAGGCCACATTCTTTCTCATCTCACCCAAGAAGTCATAGGTCTGCTCTGAAAGATCAAAAGGTTCATGAACTCCATCTGGCGACAGCAGAGCTTGAAGTGCACCCTCATTTTCTTGGTTTTGCTTGAGAAAGTCAGCAATAATTCTCCACCGTGCAGCCTCAGTCTCTTCCTCTGCCCACCTGAATGGTGGCAGGAGTGCTGAATGGAGCAGAGGGAGCACACAGTCATGATAAACCAGGAGGAACGTGGACTTCAGGAACTCTTTGTCTCTCTGGGAAAACACAAATAACAGTGTTATTTGTAAAGTGTTAAATCCTATAAACTCTGCTAACTTAAAAGCTACCTAAGGGGTGAGAAGGAGGGTGCCATTAGTGGCTGGTAGGTAGTCAGCTCTGAGCCAGATACTCAGTCAGGGCACAGCACCTCTGAAATGAATGTGAATAAGAGTCAACATGGAGTGCAGGTGAGTGGTTCTCCCTGAGAGTCTCTAAGTGGCTCCGTGGGACCAGGGGGTCTTCTAAGGTCCACAGAGGGTGTCTCTCATATTCTGTCAAGGAAACCAGGGTACTGCAGTCTAATTCTGGTGACACTGGTATGGTTCCAGGCAAATATACCTAAAACAAAATGCAAAGTTGGCTGTATCTACCTCAATTGATTACAGAATATTGGAGATAACTGTCAAATTAGCTAAGAGAAGGGTAGCAGGCATCCTGCATAGGATCCAGAGAAAAGAGAACTAAAGAGTAAGAAACTATTCGTTTGTTTCCACCAATGCCTGGGGTGGGGGGTAGGGGGATGTCTTGGTCCCGAGGATGTCAGATTCTCCCTAGCTAATAAGAGTGGTGTAATATTGACAGTATCCATCAAGCTCTTTTGCCAGCAAGCTGTGGTGGGGACCTTGGAGAGCACAGCAGGCTGAGGGCAGAAATACCTACACGCAGAAGAGCCTACACATAGATGTCACCCCTCCAACCCCACCACGCATGTGCACAGGGGCAATGACTACAGGCCAGAGGCCTAGCACCTTGCCCACTGCTGGACTGGAACAGCCCTACACTTGCCAATTTTGGAAAAAGGTCATGATTAGATTATACTGGTCAAATAAAAACTCCAATACAAATATAATATCTATATAATTTCCCTCTCCCCCAATTTTTAGAGCTTTAATTTGTTCATTTTTCCATGTTCTTTGTAGATTATGAATACTTTAGATTAGGACTGGCAAACTATGGATTTGTGGCCTGCAACCTCTTTTTGTAAATAAAGTTTTATAGAAATGTAGTCCTACTTGGTTGTTTACATATTGTCTGTGGCTGTTTCTGCATTACATCAGGCAGAGCTGAGTTGTGTGATAGAGTCTCTGAGGCCGGAAAAGCCAAAAATATTTACTATATAGCCCTTTACTGAAAAAGTTTGCTGAATCCTGAATTAAAGCAGTCACATCACTACTCACTGATTAATGCAAGTTCTGTTGAGTAATGACCATGCTTCTGCAGCAATGTGTGAGCAGTGCTGTTTTTTCACTATATGATACAGCTCAGGCCAATCTTCTTTTACCTTCTCCTTACCTGATGTAGACTTTTAGAGCTAGATAATTTTTTAAAAATAAGGTAAAATTGACAGCCAACTGGAGGACTTCAATTTAGAAACTTCTCCTTCATTTAAATAAAACTCAGTGACCCATCTTGATCAAGTGTTTCTTTTCACATTAAGAAATGATCACATATACCCTTTTCAAAATATGTCTTTGCAACGATAATGACAGTCCACCTGGATAAAAGGGATTACAGTGATGACTACTTTAGCTAAAAAATAAAAAAAGGAGGCATTATTAGAATGGGCAAACAAACACTAAGCACTGCAACTATTAAGTTCAGTGTGGACAATCATATTACCTTCTCAGATCTTTTTAATGTGTTTTCTTTTTCAGCCCATGAACTCTAAAAAGCAAGTAGAGTACTACATTAGTCCAAGAATTCACAAGTCTTTGCAATACTTCTGCATTTTTACTCTGTGATTTAACTTATGGACAGGTTAAACATGTTGTACAGATTCTACACATGCAAATAATTAATCTGTAATTAGACACCTATTGCTAACAACATAGGATTGTACCAAGTAGGCAGTTGTACCAGAGATATCATAGAAGGTCATGATTAATATAAATCAAAACTAATTTAAGAACAGAATCAGTGAAACACTAACAATTCTTGCAAACTTCACAAACATAGTACCTGAACAATAAAATAGTACTAAGCGTTTAAGGTCAGACAATATTGAAAATAGAAAACACCGCCAAATACCATACTTCTCTACAATTCTGTCTTCCCTGATGATGACAATGATCAGAATGAGATAGACTGAAGTACAGTTTTGTAAGTAAATATTTCTAATCTGCCTTCAAGACTTCACACAAAACTTTCTTTAAATAATAAAACACACACACACACACACACACACACACACACACCCAGAGTTCAATTAATCCCACAGAAGTATGAACCGAAGACCTTCACAGTGCCAGTTCCTGGCAAACTGTAAGCCTGGGTTGAATATGACCAGTCTCAGGCTGCCCACTCCAGGATTTGGGTTTTGTGCATGTTTGTAGGTATCTTCCTTTTGGTCTGAAATTATGGGTAAACTGAAAGCTTCAGACCTTTCTCAGTAGGCGGTGAATGTGACATATCGCACCAAGAGACTCTCCATGAAACAGTGGACGCACTTAAGGAGTTTCTCACCAGGACTTATTGTCTGGTAAAACTTGCCTACTGTTTTTTTCTTACATGTCAAGGTCACACAAGTACACTTAGAGAACTCATTCAGGAACAGCAAACATGTGGGGGGTCACTCCTACTGCATCAAGATCTTCTTTATTTCTTGTAGAGCAAACAGAAGACTACACCTCCCAGCTCCATTGAAGTTAAGTGGACCACATGACTGGTTGTGGCCAAAGAAATGTGAGCAGAAGTGGCCAGGTTGCTTCAGGGCAAAGGCAGTGGAATGCTCAAGAACAATTCTCTACTCTTCCAGTTTTCTGGCAGGAGCATCTGGCAACAGAGGAAGCTACTTGCTCCAGATGATGCTGTGAGATAGCAGATGCTCTAACAGCCTGACCCTTGGGGGACCGAGGAGCGAAGTCTCCACAGATCATGCTAGACAGGTACCATGGGTAAGAAATCAACCTTTGCCACCACAGCACAGCCAAGCTTATCCTAAGTAACACAGTGTGCCATGGAAAGAAGGCTCAGGAGTACAGAAACAACCACTCTTTTTTTTTTTTTAAGTTGGAGTCTCACTCTTGTTGCCCAGGCTGGAGTACAGTGGCACGCTTACAGCCACTGCAGCCTCGACCTGCTCAGCTTAGGCGATCCTTTCACCTCAGTCTTCTAAGTAGTTGAAACTAGAGATGCACGCCACCACACCCAGCTAGTTTTTTTTGTGATTTACTGTAGTGATGAGGTCTTCACCAAGTTGCCCAGGCTGGTCTTGAACCCCTGGGCTCATGCAATCCTTTCGCCTCGGCCTCCCAAAGTGCTGGGATTACAGGCTGAGCCACCGTGCCCGGTCACAACCACTCTTTTTAATTTTTATTATTTATTATATAAATAATTCACTATGGAAAAATTAAGAAAATTCAGATAAAATAACTCATGATACAGAGATATTCACTGATACCTTCCTGGAGCATATTCTTCTAGATCATTTCACAGGCAGATAGGTACATAGAAATATATATATTTAGATATACTTATTATGCCTCAAATGGGTTTTCACTTAGTAATATACATGAACCTTTTTATTCACTGCCTTTTCTTGAATAGCCTGTGGCGTATCTGGACGTGCCCAGAGCTGACCTACAGGGGCAGGCCTGGCTTGCCACCGCTGAGCTCCATGGCCAGCTAGGTTACTGTACATCTCTGAGCTGTCTGCTCACCAGGGAAATGCAGATTTTTAGACTAGATTAGGGTTCCTACGGTTCCTCCTATGTCCAATGTTCAGATTCCTTGATTGTTACATGCCTAGGAATATACTCCTGTGGCCAGCACAGTGCCTTATTCATAGTGGGCTCTTGTGAAATCCTTGTTGAGTGAATCAATGTACATATGTTCTGTATAGTAAATAAATATTATGATACTGATGACTTTACAGAAGAAGAAAGAGAAATTCTGCATTATCTAGCTACAGAGTGAGATGAACTTACCCACAATTAATCATATGTGCCACGAACATCTTCTTAAACCTCTGCAGAAAACATCATTGCTACTGTTGACACCTCCCACCCCAGCCAAGCCAGCACATGAGTCGGTTTTAAGTCTAATACAAATCTTTGTAGATAGCTGGGTCATCCTTCCAGTTCTGTTGTCAGGCCCATACAGACTTACTCTTATCAGCAGGAGTCACCCCTTCCTCCTGCACTTGTGCTGTTCTATCACTCTGCACCGTCAGAGGATTTTGCCTAAAACAAAACCTTTCCACTTCCCATCACTTCTCACTCCCCACACTGAGACCCAGACCTTGCCTATCAACTGACCACTCCCTTACGCACCTGACGTGCCAAGCTACATCGTTCGCTCTTCTCAATACATCTCTATCCCTCCCTGCCTCAAAATATTTGCTCATGCTGAGCCTTCTACCTAGAACATTTTCACCCCATCTCAGCATGTCAGAATCCTCTTGCCTTCAGCCTTTATTGGGCCCATCGCACTCAGGACATCTCTAATGAAACAGAGTCCCTAACCTCCTTTGCTGCCATATTTAACTCCTCAAGGCCTTGGGTTACACTTTCCGCACTTGTCATCTTATCTGTGTATCTGTCTTGCATGCATACAGCTCTTCTAACATCTGTTGACCTTGATGGATTAGATGGAACCATATGAAACTGCCATTTTTGACGGCTGACACTGGCTGAAAACTGGAGATTTCCCTTGGGAAGTAACATTCATACTAAGATTGGAAGGATGAGACTGAATTAGCTAGACAATGGACAGGGGTTGGGAGACATCATTCTAGAAGGGGGAAAAAAACCTAGAACAGGCAACAGAACTCAGTAAGAACAAGTATATGTAACTGCTTTCAGAACTCAGCAGGTTTCCATCATGATGCATGCTACCTACCCTGAGAGCATCCATCACGTCAGGCTGTTCTAAGAGCGTGGGGAAGGTAGCCAGCATTGGATGACTAATTAAATCTGAAATGCAAAAGAATAGAAGGAATCTTATGCAAACTTCAAGGTTTTCTACTGAAATAGATATAAAAATACTCATTCATATTAAAATTATTGTGCCAAATAATTTATTGATCAGATATTCTATACACTTTAACCCCCCTCAATCTCCATTTGCCATATGCCCATATCCCAGAGTTTTGAAATGAGTCCTATACCAAATAGCTGTTTTAGGGTGAGAAATAAAGTGCCTCTGAACAGAATGAGCGTAAAAAATTTTAATCTTCTATGGTTTTTTTCAACCTCTTTTTTCTCCTTATGACTGTGGTGTGGTAAATGGAATCTTCCCATTAGGAGGGTAGCCCTGCTCTTGGAAGACTGAGCAGAAACCAGGAAGCACCAGGCGAAAACAGACAGAAGGCCGGCTGTTCAGGTCTGGTACCAGTCCACCAGTGCTCAGGAAAGGACCCTGGACGTGTGTCTGGAGCCAGCAGACAGCTGTGGATTAAATCGGAAGGTATTAAGAATCGGGGATCCTGGCTATAGACTAAACACTGTGTAGGAGAATACTGGAATTTCATAATAATAATGGCACAAGAAAGACCACTGCAAGGAAGCATACCAGGAAGGACAGGACTTTAGTCTGTTTGTGCTACTATAACAGAATACTTGAGACTGGGTAATGCTGGATTTAGTATCTGGTGAGGGCCTTCTTACTGCACTCTCCAGAGGGGAATACTGTCCCCGTGTGGTAGAAGACAGAAGAGCAAGTAAGACAAATTCCCTCCATCAAGCTCTTCTATAAGGATCCCAGTCCCATTCAGGAGGGAGGAGCCCTCATGGTCTAATCGTCACTCAAAGGCCCCACCTTTTAATACTATTACATTGGCAACACCTGAATTTTGGAGGAGCCACATTCAAACCATAGAAGACACTACTGAAATACCAAGGACAATCTATTCTCATTCTCTCTCTCTCCCTTCTCCCCCTCTTTCTTTCTTTTTGAGTCAAGGTTTCATTCTGTCACTCAGGCTGTAATACAGTGACATGACCACAGCTCACTGCACCCTTGACTTCCTGGGCTCAGGTGATCCTCCTGGCTCAGGCTCCTGAGTAGCTGAGGCTATAGTTGTGCACTAGCACATCCAGCTAGTTTTTAAAAATTTTTTGTAGAGATGAGGTCTTGCTATGTTTCCCAGGCTGGTCTTGAATGCCTGGCCTGTAGTGATCCTCCTACCTTGGCCTCCCAAAGTGCAGGGATTATAGGTGTGAACCACCATGCCCGGCTTCTCAGTAGAGAAAAATTATTTCTTTAGATATTATCAGTATTTTTAATTCTGTTGATTAAATTAAACGAAATTAACAATTCTGAGTAACCTACAAACTTCTCTGTACCTATGGGAAAAACAAATAAGCCTTATTCTTTTAAGAAGTCATATCATTCATGAAATTTTCCTAGCCATTAAAATAAAGGGCAAATGGTGATGAAAAGGCTTACCTGTCTTCCCCTTAGAGCTATAATTATTCCTCGAGAAATGTCTGTGCTTTTCAGACTTTGAGGTCCATTTCTACCTACCTGTCTAGGTGGTAAGTCCCTGTGAGAGCACTCCAGTCTATGAACATTACTTGTCCACAAGTGGTAAGCCATCATTGGGCCTTCTCTCTCCTTGCTCTGCTCCATCCACACTGGCCTGCCTTCAACTTCAAGCCCTCCAACACATGCATGTTCCCTTGCCTTGGGTCTTCAGACATGCTGGTCCTTTTATGCAGCAAGTATCCTTCCCCACACACCTCCACCATTGGTCTAATTCCTCTCCCAGGTCTCACTTGAAATATTATTTGCTTAACGGAGCCCTTCCTTGCCCTATACATTAACCAGGTCTTCTTAGTGCATGCTCTCACTGTATATTTTCCTTCAGAGCACTTATTTTAAAAGGCTGGGAAGGATTATTCATATAATCGTGTCTGAGGTCTGTTGCTCCACAAGGTAGGGATGCCTGTGCCTGTCTCATTCATCACTTGGCCTAGCACAGAGCAGCCATTCAGCATATACCTGCTTACTGATTTACTGAGTGCAATGAACAGCCAAGGGAATTAAACTGGTTTTCTTTTTGGAGGCAATTCTTACAACACATGCGTTTCACTTTGCAAGTTCAATAATGTGTGATAACTCACTGATGTTTTAAATTATTTTTTAACATTTTACTTGGAAAAAATTTCAAATTTACAAAAAAATTGCAAGAATAAAAACAGCACACAGAACACCTGAATGCTCCTTACCCGGACTTACCAATTTTACCTAATCCATTAGATACTTACATTTCATGCATTAAGAACAAGCTATTTCGGTTTCCTGCCAAAAAGATGATGTGCCCACCAAACGTGGGAAAAAAACAAAGTATTCAGAGACATTAAGGGAAACTGTGACTTTATATCTGAGTTTTAGGATCTTAAACCTCAAGAATTTGAAATGTGAGAATGTGTACATTTGAAAAAACTGAGTATGTACTGAGCTCATGAAGCTCAATGTTTTGCATCTGAAGGTGTCTCAGAAACAATGTACTGACATTGATGCTATTCTAAATATTTTATTCCAATGTTCCATTCCAAAGCAGAAGATACAGGTTGGCATAGGTTACCTTCACTCAAAGTATAAAGCATTATTGTGCATAAGGAAATGGCAAAGACTTCTTACCAGCACTTTGTAAGTTTATCCTGTCTTTCAGGAGCACATCTCCAAGAATTTGTCGATAAAATATCAACAAGTGAATGGAACACATACTTCCAATTAATGTTTCTGGTAGTAGACTATCAAAGAAGAAAAAAATAAATTCATTAGACAATCCAGCCTACAGTGTTTTTATGCAAATTATTTGATAAATTGCTCCAAGTTTTACTTTATTATTGAAAAAATTTTAACAACTTAAAGATTTCCACTGCAAGTTGACAGTATTAAACTTCAGATACCTTGTATTTTTATGTGTACACTTTCAAGTCTCAACTCTTGCCATTCTTGTGCTTGCATATTAGCATGCACACCCATGCTAAATGTCAAATAAAAAAGAGAGAGAGAGGAGGGGCCAAGATGGCGACCGGGCAGCGTGGTCTGTGAGACCTCCGCAGAAGAGGACACAGAAAGACTCCAGATCTCTCCCAGGGGGCCTGCTCCCCTACACGGAACTTGTCCACGGACACCGCAGAGGCATTACAGCGGGCCTGAGGTAAAAGCGGCCGACGCCCCTGCCGGCAGCCCGGGGCTGCCGCTGGCGGCCCGGGGCGCCGCCGCCGAGGCGACCCAGGGCCTGCCAGCGCCGCGGACGCAGCCCACCTGAGGTGCGCCGCCGCCGCCCCGGGGACCCAGCGCTACCACCGGCTGGGGACCCAGCGCTACCACCGTCTTCTGGGGCGGCAGCGCCACTGTCGCAAGCGGCTCGGCTCACCGCTACGGCCAAGACACCGCTACTGATCACCACCGATACCAACGCCACTGATCATTGCAGCAGGACGCTGTAGGCGGCTCCACCCGACCCGCCCCGCC
>CAUYQG010067363.1:0-30307 GCA_963574415.1 Tarsius wallacei | reverse complement strand
GCGCCTTTGGGAGGCTGAGGTGAGTGGATTGCCTGAGCCCACGGGTTCGAGACCCGCCTGGGCAAGCAAGACCTCATCTCTACAATAAATCAAAAAAAATTAGCCGGGCGTGGTAGCGCTCCTGTAGTTCCGGCTACTTGGAAGGCTGAGGCGGAAGGATCGCCGGAGCCCAGCAGGTCGAGGCTGCAAATGGCAAGTTCGCTGGGAGTGGCCACTGCACTCCAGTCTGGGTGACAGAGTGAGACTCCAACTCAAAAAAAAAAAAAAAATCCTTCTTTTCATTTGGAGTGAGAGAAAAAAAGTAGTCTTTCCACAATTATTTCTAATGTTTTTTTTTTTCTGATTATCTCAAGCCTACTCCAGAACCTTTGCTGAGCTGCTATGCCTTCTTATTTACAAGTTCTTCCTTTCAATTGATTTCCTCTTTGGTATGAAGACATACACTATATCTTTCCTTCTTCATAGACCAGAAACCATGCCATTTAGGTGGAATTCATTATTTTATTTCACTTGAAAATCAGATATTAAAGCTGGGAGCGGTGGCTCACGCCTGTAATCCCAGCACTTTGGGAGGCAGAGGTGAGCGGATTGCCTGAGCTCAGAAGTTCAAGACCAGCCTGAGCAATACAGCAAGACTGTGTCTCTACAATAAATCAAAAAATCAGCTGGGCATGGTGGGAACCTGTGGTTCCAGCTAATTGGAAGGCTGAAGCAGAAGGATCACCTCAGCCCAGCAGGTCGAGGCAGCAGTGGCTATGAATGTGCCACTGCACTCCAGCCCAGGTGAGAGAGTGAGACTACTACTCAAAGAAAAAAAAATCAGACATTCAACATTCAATGTGCTTCTTTCTCTTGAAATAAAGAAATGAAAAATTTTACTGGAATACAATAGTATGTTAGCCTTCACCATCCTCCCATACTGTTCTGTCTTAGAGTTATGTTTTTTTCCTCACCTATCCGTTTCTAACACACTCATGTAGTTTATTCAAATATGTCTTTTATGTTTCCATTTTCAGTATTTCACATTCATATGGTTAATTTTTTTATAATCTGACCTTCTGCATTTGACCTTGTACTAGGTACCGGCTTTTATCTGTTTTAAATAAACAGCTTTGTTGCAAGTTTTATTTAAATAAATAAATAAACTCCTACAATCAAAAAATAAAGAAACACACAAGATTGGTCAATTATAAACACCTTCCCTCCAGTTGTTAATTTCTTTAAGCTAGAAATTTCCTCAGTCTATTGCCCTATGTTTCTTTTTTCTTTCATCACCAAATTTTTTGAAAATTTTTCAGTTCGGGTTGAGTCCCCACTTCCCCTCCCCAATCCACTATAGTAGTTTTTGTTCCAACGACTTTACAAAAACTGTTAAAATCATCCTTGACCTCCTTTTTGTTGTTTTAAACCTGTGACCTCTTAATTGTTAAATTTAGTGTCCTTTAAGTAACTCACCTAATTGATCTATCTTTAGCAGTTGATTAAAAAATTCTATCAGAAATTTCATTTCTCATACCTTTTTTTTCAGGTTGCCACTTTCAACCTCATTCTTCTTTTTATTCTGTTTTCTCGTTATTTTTTTGCTGATTTATTTTTCTCCAAATGAAAATATTAGTGGTTTCCAAAAGTTTTATCTTTGTTTATATCTTCTTGCTCTCTTTATTTTTCAAAATAAAATACACCCACAAATTATTTTATATAAAATTTATGCAGAGATCTTTACAATCTTTGTTTCTAAGTTTGATCTGTATTTCAGACATATATTTACATGAATTTACTAGCAGTATTCACCAGGTGCTTCAAATGTAGCATATTTAAAACCAAACTCATTATATGTACCCTATAATCAAAACCCATTCTCGTTCCTGTATTCTACATCTTATTTAATGACATTAACGTCTTCCCCTCTCAAGCACCCAAAGTTATTATTTACTCTTCATTTCCCTTCAATATCCACACGTAGTAACTTATCTAGCTCAATAATGCCTTTAAAATATATTTTGAATTTATTTTGAATATTTTATCCTCTCCATTCTACTTTTTACTTACTTATCATTTCTCCACTGAACCATTTATCTAAATACCTTAAATATCGGTTATTTATCACTGCATGTTTTTTCTCTAAAACTTTTCCCCAATTATTGCCACAGTTGTATTTTTAAATATTATTGGGGTTATGGGACTTACCTGCTTAGGGAACATGTAAAGCACTGAGACAATATTTTGCAGATCTGGGGTACCAGCCTTCTACATGCCTAATATAAACTTGCTGTATAATAGAATATATTATAATATATAGTATAAGATGCTATATGTTGTATTTGTATATATAATGCATCCATATACATATTTAATAAGTATATCTGGTTTCCAGCCCAGAGCTCTTCAAACCCTTGGAACTTTCTGAGTGATAGGAGTGCCTTTTATTTATAACAAAACTCTTCTACCATACCTCAGCTTGTGCAATAAAGGTGACTCTTAGTGGTCTCTAAATAGCTTCAGGATACTGGCTGGTTGCAATAGAAACCAAGCACATGATTAAAAAGTTGGAACTTTCAACCCACCCTACCCTCACATCCAGGGAGGGAAAGGGAGCTGGAAATTGAGTCCAATTTCTAATGGCCAATGATTTAACCAGTCATGCCTATATAATGCAAGTTGGTTAAATACTCTTGAACAACAAATTACGGGGCACTTTTGGATTGTGAACATAGTGATGTGCTTGGAAGATGGCATAGCTAAGAAAGGGTATGGAAACTCTTCATATTTCTGCCTCTCCATACTTTATCTATGCATATCTTCTATTTGGTGGTTCTTAAACTATATCATTTATAATAAAACTTTAATCATAAGTGAAGCACTTTATTTTGTTTTGTGAGTCATTCTAGAAAATTATCAAACATGAAGGGGTCAGAGAAACTCCCAAATTTATATTCTGTTGGTAGCCCCTCGGACATGCAACTGGCATCAGAAGTGAGGCCAGTCTTGTAGGACTGAGGCCTTAAGTTGTGGGGTCTGTGGTATGTCTGGATAGTTAGTTTCAGAATTCAACTGAATTATGGGACAACCAGATGGTGCCAGAGAATTGAGAATTTTATTGGAACAATAACATATTTGTTGTCTGAAGAAAACAAGCATTTGATGCCAGAAAACAGGATTGCTGGAAAAGGTCTGATTCAGAAACATTGTTTGAGAAAAAAAAAGGGTGAAAGAGTGGAAGATTAGGAATATTTGCTCCCAGAATAGGTTAAAATTTATGGGCTGTTGAAATTAGGGGAATGCATTTTGCAAATGAGAAAGACATGAATTTGAGGGAGTCCGAAGTTTAGAGTGTTATGGGTTACATTTTGTCCTTCCAAAACTGAAATGTTTAAATTCTATCCCCTTGTATCTTGGAGGAATAGGCATTAACCAGGTAATTAAGGTTAAGTGATGTCATGTCAGCAGGCCTTAATTCAAACTGACTGGTATAAGGAGAGAAAAAATGTGTACAGAGAATCATTAAAGGCGTAGAGAAAAGAGCATGTGAGAACACAGTGAGAAGGCTGCCATTTGCAAACCAAAGAGAGAGACCTCAGAAGAAACCCAACTTTCTGGAACCTTAATCTTGAACTTACCACCTCCAGATATGTGACATGTTCAATTTTTTGTTGTTGTTTAAACTACCTGGTCTGTGGTGTTTTGTTATGTCAGCTCTAGACAAATAATATAGCAGGTTATTCTTGAGGGAACAGTCATCCTTGTCAACTGTGTAAAAGCCACTACAAAATTTGTTTACCCTGAAAAGAGGGCTATCTGATTGCAACTATAAATGCCAACTGGAACACTCCAGATGAAGCAGCTAATTATGAAAGCCATGTAGGACTGGCTTTTTGATGACAGTGATATTCACTTACTGAATACCCTTGTTACCCAGGCTGTGATAAATGCTATGATTAAGGGGGTTCCTTTTGCATGGGCACCCCATGTAATCTTACTGCAGCAATGAGAATTTTCATTAAATTTGCTGTTAAATATCCCTCCTTTGGGTCTTACAGATACTAATAAAAACATTAGATTAATTAACAAGAGAACAGGGAAAGGCAGAGAGAAAAGTCAAGGGACTCATTCTAGTAGAGTGGGAATCTTTAGAAGGTTATTAAGAAATGGCATGGATAAAAAGGACATTGATAGGATTGAAACACAACACTATGAAAGATTGTGTGAACTGATAGGAACCCTTGCTGGCCTCCCATCATTAAAAACCCCTCCCCAAATATGCCTTATTTACCCCAGTTTGGAGAAATTTATAAACCTGAAAGGCAAAGATTATAATGAGAAACCCATCATGGCATTTTCAAGGGCAATAGTCAGGCAGATTAATCAAGATAAATATTGACAAAAGGGCCAGAGTCCCTTGACTTGATTTCTTGGTGGAGTCCCAAAACCTTATGCACATGAATAGGTAAAATGGTGAGTGAGAGGAACAGATACATTTCTTGGAATGTGGAACATGTGAGTCTCATATGCTATGGCACCAAAACCCATTGGTGAAGTCCTATATTGGTTAATGAGGTCTACAATTAGTCTGAGAGAATATAGAAATGTAGTGATTGACAGGATTAAGGTGGAAGTTTGAGTAAAATTTCAAATGTTTTAAGAGGCTTTATGTGATGGAATTGTATTTCCTTTACTCGAATGTTTTATGACAATGGTTATTATATCTTACTGGGGAATACTTCCCTTATCTTTATACTGTAAAACCAAAAAAATTTTATAAAGTCCTAATGGAGGCTACAGTTGATGGAATTAAAGTGAAAGTTTGATATGTTTGAACAGGCTTCATGTGAAGTGGTTGTCGTGTCTCTTTTTACCTATGTGACAAACCAGAACTATATTTTTAAACCTTTATGTCAGAATTCCTATATTGAGGATTATAAAAAATTTAGGTATATAGTGAATTGTCTAGTGGTAGAAATAGCCCACTAGTTCTGTACCAATATAAAATTAATTTATTTAAGTGAGAGTGGATTGATGGAAAGGTATTTACCAGACTAGTTTTGTTGCCAGAAATCTAGATTAGTACAGTGACCATCTAATGTCTATTCCAAAGGTAGAAATGAAATTGTCCTCAAAGAGTTAAGAATTCTGAACAGAAATATAGTTATAATTAAGCATCAATTAACCTGCACTTTGACCCACTTTTTTCTTACCAAAGAAAATCATGTAATACTAAAGCTGAACAATTTACATCCCTATTGTTTCTATGGATAGGATTTCTGATCTTAGAATCGTAAGGCCTTTTTTTCTTTATGTTATTTTAAAGATGTGGTGTACAAATCAGGTTTAGGTACATAAGTGGTCTACGTACAGATGACGTCTGGGCCTCTCACTGGTCCTCACTTCCCCTGGCTCAGGATCAGGTATCCTTAGTGATGTTATGTGCCCCCTCCCCGACAGTGTCCAGTCACTGCCATTCCTTTTTTTGTAGTATTATGATAAATGTTCAGGACCTACTTATGAGTGAGAATATGTGGTATTTAGTTCTTTACTGTTGTGATAGATCACTGAGTATGATAGACACTATGTCTACCCAATTCGCTGCAAAACCAGGGAGTAAAGGATTTTGTTTAAGAATTGCTTAAGCAATTTCTAGCTGTTTCAAAAATTTCCACACTGTCTTCCAAAGAGGTTGTACTAGTTTGCATTCCCACCAGCAGTGTAGAAGTGTTCTTTTTTCTCCGCATCCTTGCCAGCATCTGTTGTTTTTGGTTTTATTAATGATGGCCATTATTACTGGGGTTAGGCAGTATCTCAGTGTGGTTTTGATTTGCATTTCATGATGATTAGTGAAGCTGATCGCTTTTTCATGTGTTGGCTGCCTGTAGATCTTCTTTTGAAAAGTGTCTATTCATGTCTTTTGCCCACTTTTTAATGGGGCTGGTTTTTTTTCCTTTCTGCACATTTGGTTTCCTTGTAGATCCTACATGTTAGGCCTTTGTCAGATATACAATTGGAAAATATTTTTTTCCCATTCTGTGGGCTGTCTCCCCACTTTTGTGATGGTTTCTTTTGCTTTTCAGTAGCTTTTCAGTTTGATGAGGTCCCACCTGTCTATAAGCAATTCCCATATTGGGAATATACCCGGAGGAACTGAAATTATTCTACAAAAAAGATATCTGCACATGTATGTTTGTTGCAGCTCTATTCACAATAACACAAATATGGGAGCAACTATGCTGTCCATTGAAACTGGACCGGATTAAAAAAATGTGGTACATATACACAAAGGAATATTATGCAGCAATAAAGAAGAACAAACATATGGACTTTCGCAGCAACTTAGATGGATTTAGAGTCTATCATACTCAGTGATCTATCACAGAAACAAAGAACAGAGTACCGTATGTTCTCATTCATAAGCGGATCTTGAGCAATTATCATAAAACTATAAGAAAGGAATTGGCAGTAGTGGGAAACTGCTGGGGTGGGGGGTGGGGGTGGGATTGGGAGTGGGATTGGCAGTTGAGAGAAACTGCTAAGGGAGGGAGGGCCACACCTCATCCAGAAGGATATCTACATAATCAACATTTGTATACCTAACCCTGAATTCTAACCCATATCTTTAAAATAACAAAAATAATTTGTATAAACTAAAAAGCCAGTTCTTCAGCAACACTAGCCACATAGGGGACCAGTGGCTACCATATTGAACAGCACAGATCTAGGGCAGCATGCTTTGCTAGAGCTTACACAGGGTCAGGATTGTTGGAATAGGAAGCAAACGTATATCTAATGATGAAAATCATTGTGACCCCCTCCCCTCTCCCAATGATTTCCACCTCCTGATGTTCAGGCCTTTGTGTATTGGCCTCCCCATGAGTGTGGGCAGGGCCTGTGACTTGCTTCTAACTAATAAAATTAAGTAAAGGTGATGAAATGTCACTCTTATGGTTATGTTCTATAAAGCTTCTTACCAGGTTGAAGACTCCCCTTGTGGCTTGATGAAATGGACATTTTAGAGAAGCTCACAGAGCAAAGGACTTCAGATGGCATTTAGAAAGGACAGAATGCATCCAGCCATCAGACAGCAAAGAGCTGGAGCCTTCAGTCCCTACAACCATAAGGAAATGAACTCTGCTCACAACCTGAGTGAGGTTGGAAGCAGATTCTTCCCCACTTGAGCCTCCAGATGAGAAACCAGTTTGGTACCTTGATAATAGCCTTGTGAGATTCTAACAGAGGAATCTAAATTATACTTAGACTCTCTCAACTTATGGAATGTGTGATAATAAATGTGCTGTTGTAAGTTGCAAAAAAAAAAAGAATTGTTTAAGCAGATGCTAAATTCCAGCAGAACAACTGACAACAACCAGTCTGAAGACCCCACAGAGGAACAAAATCAGCATAAGAATGCAGTTTCTTCACCTCCTTGTTCCACGACTTTACTCTGCATTATTCAACTAATCAGCAATCTTTATACTTTGGTCCACTCCATGACTCTTAAAATACCTAGCCCCCAAATTCTCAAGGAGATGAATTTGTGGTTTTGTCTTTTCTCTTGTTTGGGACCTTATGATTAAACCTGTTTTTCTGCTGCAACCTGGTGTCTCAGCATTTTGATTTGCTGTGCACATTAGGCAACAAACCTGTCATGGCTACAGAAAAGTCTGGGAACAAATGGAAAGTAGAAGGAATTGTAGCTGAGAGTAAAGGAATGAATATATGGGTTATGTGATAAAGCAACTCCTATATTAGATTAATACCTCAAAGGAGCTACAGAGCAAAAGATGGTATTGTGTCTTAGCTCAATTATACCAGGTACCTGAAAGGGTGAAAGCACATATTACTTAGACCACTTGTGCTTTTGAAGCCTGGCAATCAAATGAAAACCTGCAAAACTGACTTCCCTGCCTTGGGAGATATTTTCACACAATATGATGTATGAATGGTGGTCTAGTATATCGTTAATGACTGAATACACTCTAGTAATTGCCAGTAACTTTTGACTTTTATTAACTTTTTGTCATAAGGATTCTGTGGTCAAAGAAAAGGGAATTGTCTGTGGTATAATATATATATATATATATCTATATATATATATACATACATACATACACACACACACCTACAGGTTTTATATATACAGGGGTGTCAAAAATGTGTACACATTTTAAGTATGATGTTCACTCAAAAGATGGTATTAATCAAATGAATGCTAGTGTCACCATGCAACAGGCAGGACAGTCAAAGCAAACAGTAAAAGCACAGTTGAGTAAATATAGGACTATACATTGCTACTGTAAATTAATTCAACTTCGAAAAGTAATCCATAGACAACATCTCTTAAAATGTGAATACATTTTTTGGTACCCTCTGTATTTGGTCTTGTCTTTGGCTCCTGAACTCTTCAAATTCTTAGAGTCTCTTAAGTGATAGTAGTGTCTTCTGTTATTTATAACAAGTTCCTTTCTACCATATCTGAGTTTATGCTAATAAGGTAACACTTAGTGGTCCTTATACAGATTCAGAAAAAAAACAAGCACATGATTAGAGAGTTGGAACTTTCAGCCTCATCTCACCTCTTACCGCTGGGGTGGAGGTAAGAAGGGGCCTGAGGATTGAATTCAAACACCAATGATTTAATCAGTCATGACTACATAATGAAACTTCATCAAATATTATAGAAAAATTAAGTTTGGAGACCTTCTGGGTTGGTGAACACATCAAAGTCCTGAGATGGTGGGATACCTGGAAAGGGCATGGAGACTGTGCACCCTCTTACACCAGCCTTTCCATACATTGCCCTATACATCTCTTTCATTTTGCTATTTCTGAATTGTATCCTTTATAATAAAACTTCATTCATAACTACAGCACTTTCTGAATCATCTGAGTTGTTCTAGTAAATTATTAAAACAGAATAATGGGTGGTAAGGACCCTTGAATTTCAAGAGGATAGATCAGAAGTGCAGGTGGCTCCCAAGACTTGTTACTAACATCTGAAGTGAGGGCAGTCTTGTGAGGTTGAGTCCTTAACTGCGGGATCTGTGTTAACTCTGAGTAGTTAGTTTCAGTATTGACAGATTTGTCCTTAACTTGTGGAGTCTGTACTAATTCTGGGTGCTTAGAATTAGTACCCAGAATTAATTAGAACAGGGTACTTAGAACAGCAGGTCAAAAAAGGAGCTATTATTTTTGGCACAGGTATTTGACCCTGATGAAAGGAGAAACAAGATAAATCTACTATTAAATAGTGAAGCTAAGAAGAATTATATATGGAATCCAGATAATCAATTGGATTTTGGAACTCCCAGTGCATGTCAGAGAATTGCGAATTGTTGGAATGACAATATATTTGGTGTCCGTTATAAACTGAATCTTTTTTTCTCTCAAAATTCACATGCTGAAACTTGAATTCCCAATTTGTTGATATTTGCAATTAGGAATAGGTTAGATCATGAGGGTGGAGCCCCTCTGATGGGATTAGTGTCCATATACAGAAATGAAGGGACTAGATATTTCTGTCTTTGCTGTGTGAGATTAAAGCAGGAAGGCAACCATCTTTGAACAAAAAGGAAAATCCCCAACAGGAACCTTAGCATACTGGCATTCTGATTTCTGACATTTAGCCTCAAAACCGTCATTAGAAAAAAGTTTGTTGTTTAAGCCACCCAGTGTATTGTGTTTTCTTATGGTAGCCTAAACTGACTAAGATAGTATCAGAAGAAAACAAACAAACAGGAAACTTATTTTTGATACTGTGTTCTCAGTACAAAAAAAAAAAAATACATGAGTCCAGGAACGAGGGAGTGAAAGCGGGAGTGGCCTGTCTTACCATCATTTCCAATGACCCACTGAAAGACTTTGTGCTTTCTGTTTCTAAAATCTGGAGTTTGTAGAGAGATGGAAACCTCAATGTGTATTCATTTTTCTGTGTGCCAATAAATTATAATACACATCTGCCACCAAGACACTTCCGACTTCTGATATTCAGATAACAGTAGGACAAAAAGGGTGCTATTATTTTTGGCACAGGTATTCGACCTTGATAACAGGAGAAATGAGGTAACACTATTATTAAATAGTGAAGCTAGGAAGAATTATATATGGAATCCAGATAATCAATTTAAGTTCTTCTTGATAAATTCCCGTGCCCCATTGTAACTGTGAATGTACACATACGACAACCCTTCCCCGGGCAGGTTGTGATTTCTAGGGATTATAATCCTCAGGCATAAAGTTTTGAGTCCCCAAAACCTATTGACCTGAGAGTGAAGGATGAGGGCAATGTAAAATGAGTAGTGAAGGATAGAGAGAAAACCAGTTGCAGCCATAAGACTAACCACAATAATGGGGACTCTAGTTTGTACCACAAGCTTCCCTCTTCTAATTATCTTATCAAGAAGAGAGACACGAAAACTGTGGAGGAGCTGCTACAAAAATTTGCATGGAGAAGTACGTCTGTACAGTACTATACAAGTCTAAAGTGTCCTTTTCCTCTATGGAGGTATGCTGTTCAAAGTCTCCCATCAGAATAACTTGTTGCAAGTAGCAGAGTTGACCAAAAGACTCCAGCTGCCACACCTTCAGATCTGCTGTGATGCATTGCCAAGGCCTATTTCCCTCTGAAGAATCTCCAGCAAATGACTGAGCATGATGGAGAAAGTCAGGCCATATCTGTTTGAGGACTCCCCAGCAAGGAAATTTTTGTCCAGGACTTCCATTAAACTTTCTCAGAACTTTACTGTAGTCTAAACATTTTTCAGTCTTATCCTTCATCCTTTCTTCTCTTCTTTCATAGGTGTCAGTTCCACATTGAAGTCTGAAGGTTCTACCTACTTACTCCTGCTTCCTCTTCTCTTTATTTTTCATAGACATTTCCCAGGATAATCCCTTGCATGCTTAATCCTCTCTTGGAATCTGCTTTTTAGGAGACCAAAACTGACATATTATGTAATGCAACTAACTCTGAAGTTACACTGATCTATGATTCAGAAGTGCCATGCTTTTTCATGTGTTTCCATTGTCGGTCCCTTGTGTGTTCATGTGTGTTTGTGTGTGTGTGTGTGTGTGTGTGTGTGTGTGTGTGTGTGTGCATCTTGCCTTTCTTCTTTGCTTGATAAGTCGTTAACAACAAAAACTATAAGTGGAAATTTTTTGAAAGCAAATTCAGGAAAACCCTTTAGGAATAAGCAATATTGCATTGGTATTAGGTAGAATACATGATTGGAAGATGGAACTGTCCAAAGAGTGAGTGTATCAGGTGCTGCCCACATGTTTTGCTTTGATATAGAGGAAAAATGAGTAACTACAGGAAAAATATCCAGTTATTACATTTAATATGAAAAATAGAGAAAAATAACTGATGGAGGAAGTTGAATTAGAATACAGGAAAGAACGGGTTTAGAAGGTGATTTTTTAATGGTATATAAGGTAAGCAAGCAAGAATGAATATGGATTCAGAGAAATTGGTGGAAAAGCTAAAATTGAAGTAATTTGAATCTGCTGTTTTCCATGTTTCTGTTGTAGCCCTGACTTCATGAGGGTGCAACCAGTACAGTAGCACAGAGCCCTTTGTTTAGAATGTAGCTTCATGATTTGGGTTGTATCTTTAATTCTTAATAATTTTATCTTTGAATTTGTGTTATTTTTAAGATTAATATTTCAGCTCATGTGTGATCATGCTTCTTGCTACCTTTCCACCTCCCCACGGTGAGTTCTAAGTTGCCAGCTCTCTGGACCTGAATCCTCAGGCTCCTCCTGGCCTCCTCTTTTCTGACTATACCCTGCAACAATTGCCATCATCTGCCTTAGTTGAAATTGAGTTGCATTTGCCTTCCACCCCTGGCAGGGAGCTAGACATGACCAAAAGGACAATTGTAGTTGAATTTATGTTCACCACACTTTGGGTCAGAACAAGGCAACAGCTCTGACAGCTTTATGGCACAATCAACAATAGGTGGGTCTCTTTCCCTTCTCCAAACTATGTACAAAGCACATATTTGTGTGAAAGTTGAAACCCCTTGGGAGTTGCCTATTCACATTGGGTTGGTACTGCAAGTTGTGAGAAGTGGAGATTGATTTCCTCACACCTCACATCTTCATGGTCTTGCATTTTCATTGGTCTCACAAATTGCGTAGACAGTTTTGAATTGGTAAGTTAAGAGGTGATATTATTTTCTAAGTATTAGAGATAAATGGTAGAAGAGGGACCCTGAGGAATATGCCCATTGTCTAAGGTAGCTTCTGTGAATGTTAGAAAGAAGACATTTTATGACTATATTAAATTATACTGTAGTCACATTATCCCAGATCTTTCCTTAAAATACATCATCCTCAATACACAATATTTCTAGAGTATCCTTGGAAACAATCACAAATGTGGCCTAGTTGTTAGTTGCTTTTTTTTCTAAAACCATAACACTCCAAGTATTACTCCAAAATAAGCTATGATAATTTTTTCTATGTTAGTTTGCATGGGGTGGAATCTTGTACTCTATTATACCCACCCCAATTTTCAAAAACAAATTTTACAATTAGGTACATGGAAGAAGATAAAATAGAAACCACCTGTGTGCACTTAAAAGAGAAGCAACTAGAAAAGAAACAGCTATCTGGTTCTGCCTGAAGAAAGCTTTGTATCTAGAGTCTTATTATTTATAGAATATGTAGGAAAGAATAAAGAGAGGACAGCCTCAGATAATAGAATACCCATGTGGTGTTAAACTCATTAATAAAAGTGGCCCAGTAAATGTCCTCAAATGTGACCAGTCACAGTAGCAACATCTCTCTTAGGGAGAATGCATAAAGGAAAGCTACAATAAATAGTAAATGAATAGTTAGTTAATTCCCATTTATCCCAGAATCCTAAAGTGAAGGATATTACAGCTAAGTTAAGGGAGCAGAAGGTGTGTAGGCCGGTTCTGTGGAGTCAGTTGTGGTTAAATACCAAAACAATTCTGTTGAGAATGTCCAGTCGTGCTCATCAGTGTGAATGTAGAAATAGAAAAGATAGACAGTTGTATGTATCCAGGGTTGTACTTTAGCCAAGGCATTTTAATAGAAATTATGTGGCTAATAATGTATTGGCAAAAATATGGTTGCAGTTATGCTTTGAGTAGTCTAGACTGGATAAAAAGGAAGTGAACATAGGAGGACAATGATAGATAGATAATGACATACAGGTCAGGAAGAGGACAAAGAGCCAAGTTCTATTTGGTAACCATGGGAGTGACAAACGAAGGTCACTGAAATTGCAAAAGTCCAAGAACTAAGATTATGAGGTATTAAAATAACTGTTTAAATAAATAAATGAGGTTGAAATTGAAGCTGGTTGGGAAATAAGACTGAGTTAGCTACCAAAATCATCAATGATTGGAGAAGGGACAAAGTTGTCACTAAATATGAACAATAAAGCAGGATACATTATGGCTTACTAAATGATTGAAACTTATAGTTGAAAGAAGTACTGAGAAAACACCTTATGGATATAACGTTTGTAGAATAAGAGAAAATAAGCCATCACCACGGTAAAGTGTTTCTGGGATAGCTGTATCTACAAAGAACTTCCAAACTTTATTTAAGGAAACAGTTGTAGAGCATTGTTAGTGATTGATTTAAGGATTGTTTGGATGTTTTAACCCAGGAATAAGGCTCCAAAAAAACCACCATGAGATATTTCAAAATCAAGGGAATTAGTGGACATTTGGGAGAGGAAACATTAAACAGAAGCATGATGATGAAAGTCAAGAAAAATTTTGATGACTGAAACAGCTTACATGTTGGTGATAGCCAAAGATGTCAAGGAATCAAGTCATGTCTGATTTGGTTGAGTTATAATGGTCCCAGAATAAATAATTTAATTATTTTCCTGATGGATACAGGAGACCTTAATCCACACTCAAAAGTGATCTTAAAAATTTGAATGCATAGTGTTTTCAAAGAAATTCTACATGAGTGGCTTGTTCCCAGCACCCCCAATATATACTTGGAAGAATACTGTCTATAGCTTTGAGGATTGTGGCCTCTCTGAAAAGAGACAGCAATGACCTTGGAATAATCGTGCATCTGAAGGAATCCAGAATAGAAAGATAATCTAAGGTGTTTTATTCTAATTCATAAGATAGATCATAGTGTGTGACACTTAGCAGAAACAAAATAAGTGTTGAATAAATATTAGTTTGATAAGATTGTAGTTTTTCCATGAAAACTGTAATCTACATTATATGGATAATTCTACCTGCACTGTTTTAGACCTATCTCAGCACATAGTCTATTATTTTCAGTGTCCCAAGTAAATACTTTCTTTATATGGACAATACTGGAATTACTAATGGATCTATCTCATTGTAGTACAAGATTTTATAATTTTGTCTCAGTGACATTTGAGTTTTATTTTTATTTATAAAAATAATTTATTTTCCATGACTACTTTGAAATAACTGTTTCTTTCACTAATGGCATATTATGAGGTACTTTTATACAGTTTAAAGAACAAAATTCAAATTAATGTATTCAAATAATATTAAAATATTCTGACTATTCTGCTTTTACTAAGAGAAGCATCTTAGCATAGTGGAAATAACATAAGTTGAGAAGACTAACAGACTTTTGCTACTGCAGCAACCCATTATCATGTATTAAGACTATTTTATAAAAATTAAGAATCTTAATTTTTAATGGACAGTGTAAAACATGGTAAGATTTTCTTGAATGACTGTATAGATATTTTGCCTATTCAGACTATTAGAAATGTTCATTTATTTTCTACTTTAATGGCTTCCAACATTCAAAGCATTAATGGAATCTCTCATGTAACTCTTTAAATTCTTACAAATATCCATTTGTTCTACATGAATGGTTTGAGTTTTCTATTTGTTGAGTAAATTACCATCTGTATGCTAACACACACATAATGATATTGTTGAGAAAAATGTTGGAAAAGAAACAATGCAGGTAACAGTGTCCTATAGTCTATAATTTTCTTCTAACTGTTGAACTCACTGCTGCTTTTTATTTCTAAATCATACAACTAAGTTTTTCTGGTGTGTGTTTTGTCAAAATGACTTTGCATATTTTTATGTATCAAGAATAATAGGAAAAGAAATGCCAGCAAAAGTGGTGAAGTAATTAACTCCAGTAATCTGTTCCTCCACAAAAGCAATAAAACCTGGTAACAACTGTCATACTAAAACTGCTTTGGAACTCCATAAACTAGCCAAAGTCCCATTCTCCCATCCTTAAATTGATAGTGGTATTTAAAGTAAGAACCCTCATTCCAAATCTCCTCATCCCCAATATCTGAAGAGCAGAAAGTACCTCATTTACAAAGAAATGTGACTGTTTAGACTTGTCTGGTGACCCTGTGGAGAATCAATTTGGCTCTCATATAACCCAACTCAGAATCCTCCCATTGCTGAGGCAGCAATGACATCTGAGGGAGGGGATGCTTGTTAAAAAAATGTTACAGGAAAATGTATCAGAGACTGCTCCTTGGGACAGTGTATAATAGTTGGAGTAAACAACAGACTAACAAAAACAGATCAGGAGGAAATCCTGGAAATAAGATGCCTCAGGGAACGAGGGCTTTGAAAAACTAAAACATTTGCCTGAGGATCTAGAATTCAATGGCTATGTCCAAAAGTGTGTACTTGCTCAGGGAAGATCTGAAAAGACTCTAAGCTCTCAGCTCTGGATGTTTAAGGCTTGCACTTACTCATATGCATAATCAATTTGCAAAGACTGGAGCATATTTTTATTTCAAGTGATTGAGGAAATCTTTGACCATTATTTGACCACTGCTAATGGAACAGAGATTTTATTGGCCACATATGGCAAAGAATACGGATTTGACAAAAATAATTTAGAAAAGTCAGTAAGGACATAAACAAACAAAAAACTCCAGCAACAAATAACAACAAAAAATCCCCCTGGGGAGTAGTATCTTATTTTCAGAGCTTCAATATTATATTGTTCATAATGCCCAAGATTCAACTAGAAATTGACAGGTATGCAAAGAAACAGGAAAGTATGGCCCATACTCAGGAAATAAAGCAATAGTATAACTTTTTTTTAAAAAGATGTCCTATGTTTAACTTAGTATATATGTATATCAGCTATTTTATATATGGTAACAGGTCTAAAAGAAATGACAAGAATTATATCTGAACATATAACATCTGTCAATAAGATACAAATTATTTTAAAAAAAGAAATTCTGGAGTTGAAGAAAAACAAAATGTGAAGTGAAAAATCCATTAGAAAAGTTTAAGTACAGATTTGACCAGCCATAAGAAGGTAAACAATTAAGATTAATCTACAAAGGTAGATTAATTAAGATTATCAAGTGTAAACACAGAAGATAAAAATGAAAAAAAGTTAGGAGACCTGTGGTGCATCAAGGGTACTAACGTACAACTATTGATGCTCCAGAAGTAGAAGATAAAGAAGTGAGGCAGAAAGAACACAGACAATATTCAACTTGTGCTGTTTTGATTTAAGGTTTTTCAGCTTTACAATGGGGTAAAAGCAATATGCATTCAGTAAAAACCATACTTTGAGTACCCACACAACCATTCTATATTTCACTTTCAGAACAGTAGTCAATAAATTATATGAATATTCAACACTTTGTTATAAAATATGTTTTATGTAATATAATATTCCCCAAATGCAATCTAATAAAGTCTCAGCACATTTAAGGTGAACTAGGTTATGTTATGTGACTCAATAGATTAAGTATACTAAATGCGTTTTTGACTTGTGATATTTTTAAGTTACCCATTTTAAATGTATTTATTACAATGTAGCCCTATCATGTCAGGGAGCATCTGTATTTTAAGAAATAATTGCTAAAAACTTTCCAAATTTGACGAAAAGCATTCATGTACCCATCAATGAGTCTTAATAAACTATAAGTAGCATATAATCAAAGATATTCACATTGAGATACTTTTTAATCAAATTGTTGAAAGCAAATAAGAGAATCCTGAAAGAAGTAAGAGAGAAGTGACTCAGCCAGTGCAAGGATTCTCAATCAGATTAATAGCTGCTTATTTCTTATCAGAAATCCTAGGACCCAGGAGGCAGAACAATATATTACAAAAGCTATTATATATTCACCAAGAGTGCTATATATAATAAAACTTTTCTTTAAAAAGAAGTAAAACTTAAAATATTTCCAACATAAAAAACAGAGAGTTCATCCCAACCAGTCTTTTTCAACAAGAAATAATAAAAGTAATTTTTCATGCCAAATTAAAGAACTCTGGGCAGGATCAAAAAATCTACATGTAGAAATAAAGAACTTTGTTAATTATGTATGTAAATATAAATGTCAGTAGTAATGCAATTTTTGCTAACTTTCCAAATTTGACGAAAAGCATTCATGTACCCATTTTAACTCTCTTTTTTATCTGACTTAAAGATGATCAAAAGACAATAAATATAAATCAATATTGGGGGTCATATGATTTATAAAAATATTTTAATGATAACAACATAAAACAGGAGCTGTATGGAAAATAATTTGCACATTATTTAAATTACATCGGCATTAATGCAAAATAGAGTGCATATGTTAAGATGCTAGTTATAATTCCCAGAGCAATTACTAACAAAATAACAAAAAAATACAGCTGAAGATATGATTAAAAAATGCCACACTTAGAAATACCTATTTAACATAAATGAAGAAAATAATGGAAAAATATAGAAACAGAAATAACACAGCTTTTATAGAACACATATAGCAAAATGGAAGAAGTGTTTCATTCAGTAATTACATTAAATGAAAAATTTACATTAAATAGAAGTTAAGTTGTTATTAGCATACAATAGACTGTTATAACTATAAGTAGTTTTGTGTAAGGCATATGGTAACAACATATAAAGCTTATAGAAGATACATAGAAGAAAAAGAGAGAGAAAAAAGCATATCTCTACAAAAACATCAACAAATAACAAAGAAAGACAGTACGAGAAGAACAAAAGACATAAATCCACAATTTAGATAGAAAACAATTAAGATGGAAGAAATAAGTCATTGTCTATCAATATTTACAGTAAACATAAGTGGATTAAACTCTCAAATCAAAGGACAGAGTGGCTGGAGAATTTTTTAAAATATCACATATTGTTTAAAAGATATCCACTTGAGATATAAAGGTACAAATGGTTAAAAGTTAAAAGATGGAGAAGACTATTCACACGAATGATAACCAAGAGAAAGTGAGGAGGCATATTTATCAGAAAAAAAAGTAGACTGCAAATATTAAATGGTTACAAGAGATAAAGAAGGTCATTATATAATAACAAAAGGATCAAGCCATCAAGAAGATATAAAAATTGTAAATTTAGAGGATCTTAACATCAGAGTATCAAAATTTATAAAGAAAATATTGACAGATCTGTAGGAAGAATCCAGATCACCAACATAAAAGCCCAAATCCAGGACATAGAAGACAAAAAGATAACACAAAAAAAAATCAATGAAACAAAAAGTCGGTTCTTCCAAAGGATAAACAAGATCGATGGTCCCCTAGCTAGACTGACCAAGACAAAGAGAGAAAAAGTCCAAATAAACACAATCAGAAACACAAAAGATAAAGTCACATCGGATTCTAAGGAAATACAAAAGATGATTAGAGACTACTATGTACACTTGTATAAAAACAAACTTGAAAACCTTAAGGAAATGGAGGACTTTCCATCATCACACAACCTGCCTAGGTTGAAACAAGAAGAAATTGAGTCCCTAAATAGACCAATAACAATCAAGGAAGTTGACTACATAATTAAAAAACTACCTACAAAAAAAAGCCATGGACCAGATGGACAAGACATTTAAAGAGGAGCTGATACCAATCCTACTGAAGGTATTCCAGGTGATTGAGAAAGATGGAACTCTCCCCAAATCATTTTATGAAGCTAACATCACATTGATACCCAAACCAAGTAAAGATCCAACAAAGAAAGAGAACTACAGGCCAATATCTTTGATGAACACAGATGCTAATATTCTCAACAAGATCCTAGCAAACCGGGTTCAACAACACATCTCAAAAATCATCCATCATGACCAAGTAGGCTTCATCCCTGGGATGCAAGGGTGGTTCAACATTCGTAAAACCATAAATGTAATTAAATATATCAACAGATGTCAAAACAAAAACCACATGATTATATCGTTAGATGCAGAAAAAACTTTTGATAAAATCCAGCACCCCTTCTTCATAAAATCCCTCGAACACCTAGGCATACGGGGAACATACCTCAAAATAGTTAAAGCCATCTATGAGAAAGCCACAGCCAGCATACTCCTAAACGAACAAAAATTGGAATCATTTCCCCTGAAAACTGGAACAAGACAAGGATGCCCACTCTCACCCCTCCTGTTCAATATAGTATTGGAAGTCCTGGCTAGAGCAAGCAGAGAAGAGAATGCAATCAGGGGTATCCAAATAGGAAAAGAGGAAAACAAGTTATCTCTCTTTGCAGATGACATGATTGTGTACCTCGAAAACCCAAGAAAATCCGTCAAAAACCTCCTTACACTGATAAAGGACTTCGGCAAAGTCTCAGGGTATAAAATAAATGTGCACAAGACAATTGCATTTCTTTACACCAATAATAAACAAACAGAAACCCAAATAAAAAGCACAATTCCATTCACAATAGCCACAAAAAAAAAAATGAAATACCTTGGCATCTTCCTAACCAGAAACGTGATAGACTTTTACAATGAAAACTACAAAACACTGCTCAAAGAAACCAAAGATGAAACAAACAAGTGGAAAAAATCCCATGCTCATGGATTTGAAGAATCAACATTGTGAAGATGTCCATCCTACCTAAGGCAATCTACAGATTTAATGCAATACCCATCAAATTACCAGCAACATTCTTCTCAGACCTAGAAAAAACAACACAGGAATTCTTATGGAAACACAAACAACCAAGAATAGCCAGAACAATCCTCAGCAAAAAAAACAAAGCAGGTGGTATCACATTACCAGACTTCAAACTTTACTATAAAGCTACAATCATCAAAACAGCTTGGTATTGGTACAGGAACAGGCATATAGACAAATGGAATAGAATTGAGATTTCAGAAGCAAAACCTCAATTTCTCAACCAACTCATCTTCGACAAAGCCTCCACCACCTACCACTGGGGAGAGGAGAACCTATTCAGTAAATGGTACTGGGAAAACTGGCTGACCACATGCAAAAGATTGAAACAGAACTCTTATCTATCCCTATACACAAAAATTAACTCTAAATGGATCAGAGACCTAAATGTAAAACCTCAAACCATAAAAACCTTAGAAAATGAAGGACATACCCTCATTGAAATTGGAACTGGCATCCAATTCCTGAACAAAACTCGAAACCCACAGGCCATATGAGATAAGATAGACAAGTGGGACCTCATTAAACTGACAAGCTTCATGCAAAGCCGAAGAAACCGTCAAGAGAGCAGGGAGACAGCCTACAGACTGGGAAAAAGTATTTGCTAACTCCAGGTCTAACAAAGGCTTAACATCTTGGATCTACAAGGAACTCAAATGTGCGGAAAAGAATAAAACAAACAATCCCATTATAAAATGGGCAAAAGATATGAACAGACACTTCTCAAAGGAAGATATCCGAGCAGCCAACAGGCACATGAAGAAATATTCAACCTCACTAATCATCAGGGAGATGCAAATCAAAACCACACTGAGATACCACCTAACTCCAGTCAGAACGGCAATTATCAATAACTCAAAAAATAACAGTTGTGGACAGAGAGGGTGTGGCGAAAAGGGAACACTTCTACACTGTTGGTGGGAGTGCAAAGTATTGTAACCTCTGTGGTAAACAGTATGGCGATTCCTTAAATCCCTAAATATCAACCACCTGTATGACCCTGCATACTGGGAATATACCCTGAAGAACTGAAATCACCCTATAAAAAAGATACGTACACATGTATGTTTATCGCAGCATTGTTCACAATAGCAAGAACCTGGAAGCAACCATGCTGTCCATCAAAAGATGACTCGATTAAAAAAATGTGGTATGTATACACAATGGAATACTATGCAGCCATAAAAAAGAACAAAATCATGAATTTCACAGCAACCTGGATTGAACTAGAATCTATAATACTGAGTGACCTCTCAGAACAACAAAGGTCTGAGTATCATATGTTCTCACTCATATAGTGAGCCTTGAACATCCAACATATTACTATAAGAAAATGACTGACAGTGGTGGGAAGCTATGGGGGGATGAGGGGAAGGGAGATGGGATTAACGGTAGTCAATATCTGTCTGGGGACGGGGAGACAACTCTTATCAATAAGGGTGCCTGAATGAAGCATATCTGTATACCTAACCCTTAACTGTACCCCACAATATCATAATAAAAAATATTGATTATTTAAAAAAAATTAAAAATAGAACTACCATAGAATCAAGCAATTTCACTTCTGGGTATATATAGCTAAAGAAAACGAAATTAGCATCAAAAAGAGATATCTTCATCCACATGTTTACTGCAGCTTTATTCACAATACCTATTGTATGAAAACAACTTAAGTGCCAATTGATGAATGAATGGGTAAAGAATATGTGATATATATAAATATAATATTATTCAGCCCATGAATAACATGCAAATCCTCCCATTTGTGACAGCACAGATGAACCTTGAAGACATCATACTAAGTGAAATAAGGTAGACATAGAAAGATAAATGCTACATAATCTCATTTACATGTGCAATCTAAAAAGTTAAGCTCATAGAAACAGGCAGTAGAATGGTGCCTACCAAGGCTGAGGGGTGGAGGAAATGGGGAGATGGTTATCAGAGGGTAAAAATGTTTAGTTATAAAATGAACAAGATCTGGGGAGGTAATGGATAGCATCGGTGATGATGGATATGTTGATTTGATTGTAATAATCATTATATGGTGTATATGTATATCAAAGCATCATGTTGTATATTTCGAATATATATAAGCTTCACTTGTCAAATAAATATTTTCTAAAGGATTGTTTTGTTGGTTTCAACAATGTTGTCTCAGATACTCATTTTTAAAATATCATATTTATTAGGTTATAATTTATATATGGTAGAATTTGTAGGTGTACAATTTGTTGAGTTTTGACAAATGTACATAGTCATTTGCACTAGTACAACCAAGATATAGAATATTTCTATCACTCAAAAAAGCTCCCTTTTATCTCTATAAGGTCAACCTCTCCCTTCTACTCTCAGTCCTGACAATCACTGATCTATTTTTGTCCCTACAGTTTTGCCTCTTTGTGTCTGGTATTTTTCCACTTAACATAATGCTTTGAAGGTTCATTTGTATTGTGACATATATTAATAGTTATTTTTTTCTTATAACTGGATAGTATTTCATTGTATAGGTGCACCACAATTTGTTTATCTATTTACCAGTTGATAAATATTTGGATTGCTTTTGTTTGGGGCTATTATTAATAAAGCTGCTATAAATATTTGTACGCAGATATTTCTGTAGATGCCAGTTCTCACTTCTCTTAGGTAGGTGTATAGTGGTGAAACTGCTTGGTCACACAATAAGTGTATGTTTAACTTTATAAGAGACCACCAATTTGTTTTCAAATGTAACTGTACTATTTTGCATTTTCACCAGCTTTGTAGGAGAGATTTACTCTGTCTTCTTGCCAACACTTGGTACTGTCAGTTTTCAGATCTTAGCTGTTCTACTGTGTTATGGTATCTCATTGATCTTTTAAGTTGCATTTTTCCTAATGACTAATTGTACTAAGCATCTTTTTAGGTGTTTGTTTCTTACCTCTAGCTCTTCTTTGAGGATATGCCTTTGCAAATATTTTTCTCAGTTTTTCATTAGGTTAAGGTTTGTTTTAAAGTATCTTTCCTTGTTTTCCAAATGTTGATCAAGAAGAAGATGTACTTATCTCTCTACCTTCAGATTACTTGTGAGTTTAAAATGAGAAATACTCTTTTCACTCAGCTCCACGCTCCTTGTAAAATAAAGATAAGAGAAAAAGGAATCTTTGGTAATGTCGTCAGAAATATGATGAATTATATTCCGAGTACCCATGTGGACACTTTGGTATTCTCCATTCTTTGTTTATTCCTTCCTATATGCGTAGGGTGGGTAATATGGGGGGATAATGGCCTTCTCTCCCTATTAGGCATGTCTGGCTTCTGAGTGGGCAATTGTCCTCCCTTTCGGGACTACTTCTGTACGGCCCTGCTCTCATTATTCAGCAATGAGAGACAGGCAGTGAGTGATTATCCAAGCAGCTGATTCAGAAGGGTCTGTACTGGAGACCCAGTGACCCCATGGTGAGTCCAAAAATGTATGTCACTCTGGCATCAGCACTAAGGCATGTTTTCCATTTAGTCTAACCAAGTATAAAGCTAATATCTCAAACCTCATCTGCTGCATTTATTCTTAATATATGTAGAAACTGCCTGGGCAAGGCATGTCAACTGGATCTAGCAATTTCAACACACAGTTTCAAATCATGCACTGTTTATGAAGTGGTGTCCTTGATCCCTTCCCTTCATTCTGTAAATGTTTACTCAGTACTAGCCAGGCACCTTGAACTGAGGTCTTAGCCCTTTGGGAGTTCAAGTACTTAACCTTGGAAGATTAAAATATACTCATATGGAAAAGTATATTTTCCATACCATACATTTTCCTCAGAGCATTTTTAAAAAATCGGAGTCACATCTATTTCCTTACCTCTGCCATTGGGTAAAAATAGAAGATTTTACTCAACATTTCATATATTTAATGTGTAGCCTATTCTGCCTCTCAAAGTGTATCCTTCACCCAAAACAACCAACAATGTTGAATGAAGGAATCACTTTATTCAGTCTAAAATTACAGGTTCATGTTTGCAAACATTATCATCTTTAGATTTGAAGGTCTTCTGGAAGTCACCTTGTTTTGTTGAGTATGTGGTACCTAGTTAATCTTAGTGACTGCAGTCATGCACACTTTTGAAACTGAGTTTTAAATAATCTACTGCAATGAGAAATTTAAAGTATTAATTTTTTTTATAAATAAATTTTTATTTGAAAAGTTAACCTGGAGCGTCCAATTAAATTGGGGGTATAATATTTTTTACATTCAATTTTTTTTCAACTTTGTAAGCTCTTTTGGATTACAAAAATGATAGATCATTATACTTGAAAGTCCTTGATGCTGACAAACATTCAACATTTATACCTGCCAAGCAGAGAATGAACTGTGCAAGTTAAGACGGCCAAAAACTCTGCTGAAGCTCAACGGTAAAGAGAACACAGCTTGTTTACATTCCAACGGATAAAGTATTCTTCCTGGAGCTACCAGCAGATTCCTTATAAGACATTAAGAGATGTTCTTCGTCCATTATGTTGTAGAAATCCAACAGAAATAATGAGGCCGTTTATAAAAAGGGACTTGGTGCTCTTTGGATTCGAGTAGTTTGCGTGTCTTTTGTGGATTTTAAAAGAAAGTCTTTCTAGGATTGTGTGTGGTGTGTGTGTGTGTGTATGTGTATGTAGTAGCACATTTGATGGCTATTTTACAATGCTGATGGGTCAACACCTTGGCGTTTTTTCGGCCCTGCTCCAGGATCTTTGCGCCATCCACTCAGTCCTGTTCCTGAGAATATTCACACGACCCTGTCTTATCCATGAGATGCCAGTCCTGCGTGGCCTACACAGAAAGGGCTTTGCTGGCCACTTTTACTGGCCCTCCTCCTTCCATCCTCAGCCACGGTCACTTTTTATTTCATTACCCTGCCACATATTTGTAGAACTTAACATCTTCCGTGACAATATGTGTTTGCTGGTTTATATATTTATTGATTCTCTCCCTACTATAACATGGACTCCCTAAGAGCAATGATTCTGTCCTGTTCCATGCAGAATCTCAAGGCCTGCACTAGTGCCTGGCACAGAATAGCTGCCTATAAATATCTCTTGAGGAATTGAACACGAACTGATTACCAGTTAGAACTGATGAGACCAGATAACCACCCCTTTTGCCTTCATGGATATCATTAAATTGAGCCTAATATTTTGTCAAAAAAAGGTAGGAGGATAAAACTTCCTATGACTGAAAGTCTAAGCTAGCAGGCTTATAGGGCACTTTTCCCAAAACCTCTGTCAGCCTGTGCCCATCACTGGCTGACTACTGATCTTTACTGAAACAGCACATCTAAGTCTAAAGGATAGAACTTTCGCTGCTCATGGAAATTGGTCTCTTCCACTGTGGCCAGAAACAGGCTCTCTTCCTGGGTGACAGTGAAGAGTCTCTTCATGAAGCTGACTTCAGCCCAGATAGAATCTTCTCCTATTCAACTGTTACTGCAAAGTGCACTTTCTCCAGTCACATTTCAGTCCTAGACCCATTCGGATCCTACAGAGTAATCCAGAGTAGGATGACTCCCCTTCTATTCCCCAGGTAGCTAAAACTCTTATAAATGACTGTGGGTTATTTCATGGTCTGGTTGCCATATAAAAAGCATGCAGCCTGAGAATTTCATGAAACAGAATGGACAGAAACTATGATTATATTTCCCCAGCCTCATAGCTCTCTGGTCAGAAATGTCAGCGGCAGCGCCAGACCACTGAATCGTCCTTCAGGGAAGACAGTTCAGCGAACTGTTCACATTTGTTTTACTTTCAGCTGTATGGTGCTATGCTTACATGCTTATTCCACATTTGTGCCCGAATGGGTAACTCAGCAGCTGCTTAGAAATTGAGTGCCCCACTTCTTATTAATCAAAATCTATGAGGAAAAGAGATACATATCATCCTTGTTTACACATGGTCTTGCCAGAACATTAGTATTCTACAAATGATAAATTGCTCTGATGTTTTTTTCCTGAATGAAATTTGATGTTTGATCACCTTTTTAAAACTGGTATACAATAATCAGAATAGCAGAGTGCCACATGAGGAAATTGATTTAAAAAAAAAGAAGTTGATGTTTCATGAAAAACATACTAGTTAGAAATAATTGAATGCATATGCTATGTTGTCACTAGTCCTTTAAGCTGCCTTTATCGATAACAATTTTATGGGAATTTGAATATTCATTTCTGAGGAAAACTGGATGCGCTCAGTGCATTGTGGTTTTTAGGTGTAGGACGATGATGATGTCATGATGAACAGAATTAAATCATTTGAGGAATAAATCACTAGCACGATAAAATAGAATATATTCCTGAGAAAGTAAGGGTGAGAATAAGTAAATTGGATAAAGTTTGGGGGAGCTTATTATGAAATAGAAGTTTGATATAATGTAAGTGGCAGGGAAGAAAAATATGGCAAAAACGAAGCAATTAACAGATAACTAGGAGCCAAAGCTTTGATGAATTTAACTAAAATAGTAAAGCATTAAAAATCTGTTTATCTAAGAACATCATAAAATTAGTGAGTCAGAGGGATATTGGGTTGCAAATATGTGTCTGTTTTATATGTACATAGTGAAAAACATCAAGCAAAAGCCATGAATTTGGGAAGCTAAGTTTTTTGTTTTTGTTTTTGTTTTTAAGTCATTTTGACAATAATCCAAGTCATTGAGTACAACAGCAACAACAAAATTTAAACCTTCCATGTATTTTTAAAAGTTTGTATGCAATGTGTGTGTACATGTTCTATTGTGAAGGAGGAGAAAACACATTTATGACGATGTTGCTGTTCAAAATCCCTTTTATTAGTAAAAACTAGAAGTCCAGGGGATGACACTTAGTTTGCAAGATATTCCCTGCAATGAGTGGACTGATTTGCAAAGTTATATCCCTAAACCAAAAAATTCAAGTATAATTTTTTTTTCTGAAAGATCTAGTGTAATCATTGAAATGTAAGTTGAGAACTGAATCTAATGCAGCAAAAGACATGAACACTAATGCTTCTGGGAAGGCATGCTAATCAGCCTAGGGAAAGTATGTACGCTTTTCTTGAAGTCACATGTCTGCCTTTAAATAAGAATTACATCCACGAGATAAAATGCTGGGCATCCTCTTTGAAAATTTTCCCAGTCTTACTTCCTTTGCACCTAGGTATGGGTTTGTGAAGTCACTTTTTCTATTTCCAGTCTATTTTATAAAGCTACTTTGTATTTTTTTAGTTTCCAAAATGATTTTAAGGCTTTTGAGTGGCAGTACTCCTATTAGCAAAGAATATGATCTATAAGCAGAGAAAAGTGATCCATTCTCTAGTTAGAATTTTCCTCATACTACGTGAGCTTCAGAAATCCTCTCTCAGTATGTGCTAGATCCAGCCTTTTCCACAACCAGAGCAGGTCAATTACTCAGAGTGAATCGAGGAATAAATACCTACCTCATTCTTTATAAGAGAACAGTTATTCTTCCTAAAACCAGTTTAGCTGATGGTAAGAAGAATGATGCTCTGATCTCAGCTCTATAACTTGCTGACCAACTGGACTTGGGTAAATCACTTCACCTCTCCAAGACTGATGATTTCCTCTGTAAAATGTGAATAATGTTGTCTTCCTCTCTGGATTTACAGCAACGATGACATGACATGAGCTAGTATGAGTAAAATTGTCGTTAAATATGAAATATGCTACTCATAATGGTACTGATAGTAACCATCACATAACTCATTTTAAAATTCTTGATCTTGTCATGAGAATAGGCACATCTCTCTCTGAGAACAGCTAATTACAGCATTGGCTGATATTTAGAGGCTTCAATAACTGGTTCCTTCTTGGGTGCAATTTGTTAATATTTGCTTTACTTTTAGTTTTACCCTTGATCCAAACCTTTTTGTAACATCAAAGAGTAGGGATGTCCTACTGGGTAGCTTTGATTTAACTGGTCTGCTATGGGTGGGGATTCTGAGAACAAATTTTCTGAAAACTTATGAACACTGTTAGTTTGTAACTACTGTGGGGTGGCCATCAGCAAGACATGGCAAGGTGAGGTTCTTTGTATCATCGAGTAGCCCAAGCTTTTCCTCTATTTTGCTTCTAAATAAGAGGTTCAAAATGAGAAACCTAACTGTATGTGATGCACATTAATGTTCAATTGATCCTAATGATATGATTGATAGCAGCATATTTATTACTCAATATGTATGATTATTAGCAGAATTATAAAATAGACGCCAGAGTGTTTAATAACTTCTTTGTACAAAAGTGAATAGTATAACTGTAAAAGTAGTCATTGAAACTTTATTGGACCATTAGAATTTCTGATCTTGAAATTGAAGGAGTCAAGTGAGAATGTTAAAATATATATGTCACCTGTGACTCTAAGCCTACATCAATGATATTTTATTAAAGAAAGAACACTATACTAGAGTTAATTGTTACTAAAAATTATCAAGTCTTTGGCCACATTGTCAGATCTTTTAGGAGACATCTGAAATTAATGGACTCATCATTGCTATCCTGGGGACCCTTTGTCTTCTTGGTAGACATGCTGACATTGAGCCACAGGCAGGGTGAATAATGATAGTTCAGGGACGTCTGGAGTCTTGTGCTCCAAAGGCAGCAAAAGCAATTGAACTGCTTACAAAAATCTGTGAATCTTCCTGGAAATGATGATGTCATCTATGCTCACCAGCTCCGAAAATTTTCAAAATCCACCATGTGTTGGAGCATTGCTGTAAGAGAAGACAAGGTGGTCTTGTGGTGGGCTTCTACCCAGTGCATGTGTCCAGCTTGAGTCTGAAAACCTGCACTGTTTTTATTTGTTCAGCCTTGCCTTGGTTTCTTTCCTGGAATTTCAGATTCAAAGAGTCCAGATGGCTTGTTACATTAGGAAAAAAAACAAAAAACAAAACTTAAGTCTTCTGAACCACTTGACAAATTGGTTTTCACAGAGCTTTTAGTTAAAAAAAATCCTTAGTCAGATAAAACAGTTGAGTACATCTTTTCAACAAGTTTCTACAATCTGTCTATAAACAACCACCACCACCACAAAGGGCAAACATCATGCTATGCTCAATTTCTTTTAGTTATTGCTTAAACCAATAATGATTAAGGGAACAAGCACAAAGAAAATAATGCTCTTGGCTATTTTCTCTGTCTTTATTGTTGGGGCTCAGAACACGATACCTCAAAGTACGGTGCCTTGGCATGCTGAGTACTTTGAACTGAAAGATGCTGAAATGGCCTCAAAAGCAGAGTTTCTTTGACCTTCTCCTACCTTCCTATGCCTTGCTCCTCTACCCCGCCCCAAGCAGGTTATAGAACCCCAAATTCTACTTTCCCAAAGCAGGCCATGAAAGCTAGAACTCCTCTCCCACAAAACAAGACATAAAACCTAAAAAGACCTTCTCTTTCTCCTCTCTTATCCTTTGAAGACCCTCATTCCAGAGGGCCCTGTCCTTTACCAGAGATCTTCAAAAAGTTTATAAAAAGTGCATATTATTGAACCAAAAACTTTGCGTGGATATCCATTTTGGTCTGCACCAAAATAAACTCATGCTAGTTTGTTATGACACATTTGAACAGGATCTGGTTTGAGACATTAAGAAGGATAAAATACCAGTTTGAAAAGAGCCCCTATCAGAAAAACATAAGTTCTGCTAAACTTAAGCATTAACAAACATCAAATTTATGGTGAATCTTGGGTGGAAGAATGGTGAACTCGTTGATGTTTTATGAAACGTTTATAGGAACAATGCCCCCAAGAAATCAGTTTACAAATGGACAACTGGTTTTAAAAAGGAATGAGACAATGTTGATGATGAGGCCTGCAGAGACAGACCATAGACATCAATTTGTGAGGAAAAATGTCATCTTGTTCGTGCTATAATTGAAGGGAGCTGATGGTTAGCATCAGAAACAATAGATAACATCATAGACATCTCAATTGGCTCAGCTTATACAATTCTGACTGAAACATTAAAGAGCAAACTTTCCACTTGATGGGTACCAGAATTGTTGCACTCAGATTAACTGCAGACAAGAAAAGGCATTTAAATGGAAATTTTAAACAACTGGGATCAAGATTCTGAAGTCTATCTTTCAAGAATTGTAAAAGGAGGTGAAACATAGTTTTACCTGTATAATCCTGAAGACAAAGCAGTGGAAGTAATGGCCACCAAGAGGTGGCAGTGCTCAAGTCAAGACAAAAACAGACCAGTCAAGAGCAAAGGGGTCATGACAATAGTTTTTTGGTTTTTTTAAATTGGTCAAGGCGTTTTGCTTGTTGATTTCCTGGAGGACCAAAGAATAGCATCTGCTTATTTTGAGAGTGTCTTGAGAAAGTTAGCCAAAGTTTTAGGAGAAAAATACTAGGGAAATCTTCAGCAGAGAGTCCTTCTCCACCACAAAAATACTTCTGCTC